>JAHKKF010502861.1:0-12521 GCA_019740295.1 Labeo calbasu
AAAAAGCAATGTATAAAAGTGCTGACCAAAAACAAAAGTGTTGTGAGGTCAGGTTGGGGACAAGGAATTGAGTCTGTCTGATTCATCTAATAGGGGAACTAAACTCTGTGATCAAAATGATCATATTCATCTGTACTCACGCAGCTGTCTAACCACATCTAAATAACAGCTACTGAAGCTCTTACACACGCACAACACGGCCCAATGTAAAATTCTAGCTAATGATCATGACAATGGTCTACAAAGAAGCCTGCAAAACTCCCTCCCGCTGTTTAGCATCTGGTTTCTCCGGGCATGTGGCACAGCTCTAATTTATCCTCTCGCTCAGACACAAACACACACCCTGACCTTAATACCAGCTTGGATCACATCAGAGTCTATGAGAGTATAATTGAGATAGTAGAATGTAATCTGCTTCCAAACACTCAATAGTCGTCATAAAGCTGTCAGGTTGCCTGCTCTATCTTCACACGGATATCTCAGTGTCACACACAAGCAGGTGTGTATTCAGACACAGCATGTGTTTAATGGGATCGTGCTGTGGTGTCTGAAGGTAATGAACCAAAGAATGGGATGCATTTGGGATCTATGAAGACCCTGCTGATCTATATACTAGACACTTAATTAACCCAAATGACAGAGAAACACTGCTGTACATACTGCTGCATGCAAAAACAGAGCACGACTACTGGAGTCTGATTCACAAGACACATGAACTAACGAATCCTTCACTAAATGAATTCACTAACGCAGTTAAAACCCTTAAAGGGATAAAAATTCTCTCATTAATTACTCGCGCTCATGTCCAAACCCACAAGATCTTCGTTCATCTTCAGAACACAAATTAAGACATTTTTTGATGAAATCTGAAAGCTTACTGACTCTACATAGACAGCAACGCAACTGACACGTTCAAGGCCAAGAAAGATAGTAAGGACACTGTTAAAATAGCCCATGTGACACCTTAATTTTATGAGCTACAAGAATACTTTGTGCGCAAAGAAAACAAAAATAACGACTTTATTCAACAATTTCTTCTCATCCATATCCGTCTTCGATGCATGTTCAAAAGAGTACCACAGTTCACAGTAAACTACACTACCAGTCAAACGTTTTTGAACAGTAAGAGTTTTAATGTTTTTAATGTTTTAATGCATTTATTAAATCCAAAGTACAGCAAAAAACGCAAAATTCTGAAATATTTCTACTATTTCAAATAATAGTTTTCTATTTGAATATATTTTTAAATGTAATTAATTCCTGAGATTTCAAAGCTGAATTTTCAGCATCATTACTCCAGTCTTCAGTGTCACATGGCTCTTCAGAAATCATTCTAATATGCTGATTTGCTGCTCAAAAAACATTATTATTGTTATTATTATTATTATTATTATTATCGTTTAAAACAGCTAAGTAGAAGTTTTTTCAGTTTTTTTTTCATGAATAGAAAGTTCAAAATAATAAAATTTATCTAAAATAGAAATCTTTTGTAATATTATAAATGTATTTATAATCACTTTTAATCAATTTAAAGCATCCTTGCTAAATAAAAGTATTTATTTCTATAATTTCATCTGGACTGGACTGGAGCAATGATGATGAAAATGCAGCTTTGATCACAGGAATAAATTACATTTTGAAGTATATTAAAATAGAAAGCAGTTATTTAAAATAGTACAAATATTTCACAATATTACTGCTTTAGCTGTATTTTGGATCAAACAAATGCAGGCTTGGTGAGCAGAACAGAATTCTTAAAAAAAAAAGTGTTACTGTTCAAAAACTTTAGACTGGTAGTGTAAAAAAGAAACAACATTGCTTGCATTTATAAAACAACGTATAATACATAAAACCTAATTCTCAATTACTTAAATTGTCATATTTCTTTTATAGTAGTTTAAAATGGGTATAAATGATAGATACTGTTAGACAAAAATTTAATTTATTGTGATCAATTATAGCTTTTATTGGCCACCCTAACATTCACAATAAAAATTCTGTGACTCCTCTATGGCCAATACAATACCTTTTTTTAATTATATCATACTGTATTACAAATAAGTTGTTCTGTTTGGCCGTTAAGTATTAGAACCAGGACATTTATTTTAACCAGTTCTACCTACAGATTGAATGGCAAATGCTACTGAAAGCTTTTTTACATATAGTGTTGGCTAATAAATATTTAATGCCATGAACCTGACGGTTACAGTGTTTACTTCTTTGTGTTTTTAGCAACTTATTTACTTGTAAACAATACTATAAGTATATCTGTTTATGTTACAGACTTATCACATTCAAATGATTTTCATCTTGATTCATTTGAAAAAGATTTCTAATTATAGCTATCAAATATTATGCATGCAGACAAACTGCAATTCTTCAGCAATATAAAATGTACAGTAGTCCATGAAAATATCCGGTGCACTGCAGGTTTCTATTTTTGTGTTCTCGTCATCCCTCATCAGAGAAAATGCTATATAGTTAGTGAAGGCTTGTAAGCACATGTGCGTGTGTGTGTTTGTGTAGTGCCTATGCTCCACTGGTCAGGTCAGTATTATCGCCTAAAGCTATAACAGTCTTTCTCCCTCTGTCACAAACACAATACACACACACACACACACCATATGAATGCGCATCACTAAAACACAAGCAGAATCGACACACTCGCTCTGTAAACCTTGCTCCGACTTTCCGTGACCACCGTCGAATCTAAAGTCAGACTGCGAAGGTAAGACACATTAAACTACTTCATTAAACTTTAAATAGAAGGATTCAAAGGATTCCGTGCCTAACAGTGGCTGCTTCAACTACCACATGGTGCATACAGGCAGAGACTGACCTACAAAACACAGACTGCAGGATGAGTGCATCTGAGTTTCAGACGCAGTCCACTCCACCCCCCAATCCCTGTTCACTCGGTTAGGGCTCGTTATTTTTACACAGCACTGCTTCCGCTGTGGAACGAAGCCAGGAGTAGCCACATAAGACTACTGCAAAGACATATACACACACACGCTTAGTCTACAATCCCAACTACTAGCAGTGAACCCAGGAAGACTCTCTTCTCAATAAAAACACTCATAAATGGCATTTTAGGTGCTGCTCAAGCAGGTGATGCAGGTTTGAGTCCGGCCTGCAGTTAGTCCTGTTTTTCCTCTACTACTCCCACTTGTTCTTTGCTTTCTCTATCCAATAAAACCAGCATGTGTCAACATCCAACTTCTAAGAACACTGACCCTCAAACACCAAATAATTCATTCCTTTAGCTTAATCTTTCTCCTTTCCTTCCTCATTTCATGCCACATGGGAAACAAAAGCCACATTTAGTTTGTCCCTGCTGTGTCTTTGTTCTGGAATGGATGTTCTACAGCACACTGCAGTGATGACAGCTGCATGGACACAGTACAACTCAACAATCCACCTCTGGCTGCAATCCACAGTGAGATTTCTTTCACATTATGTCTCTTTTCTTCCGAACACATGCATTTTTTTAAAAAAGAACCAGAACCAAATGATTTTCATGACTTTCGGTTCTGTTAACAGTTCCAAATTGTGCATTCTTCCACTGATGTGGACAGAACACCATACTGAAATATTTTAACAGTGTTTCCTGCCCTACTATTCAGCAGCCCTACAAAACACACAGTGCAACCAGTGTAGGCCAATTCTTGAATGACTGACTCTTAAGGCCTGTTCACACCGTTGTTTGGTGCGATCAACATTTTCATTTGAGTCCTTTCAGACCAATAAAAACATAACATGCAGTTAATGCAACAATTTTTTAATCTTCTTTCCGTTGGACTCCAAAAAAACTAGGCCAAGCAAAAAAGATTCACACTTTGTTACATGCCCAAACAAAAATCTGTTTGAAAACATGCAAATATTGTTTGACTTACTTTCCTCTGCCAAGTGGGTGTCAGAAATAGTAAAAGTTACCCTTGAGTACTGCTGTATTTCAGCTTCTCCATATGCATTACCTACCATCAGAGTGAATTTTGCATTTTCATTCAGCTTGTCTGCCATTTTGAATTTTTTTGCATTGATCTGAACAGATAAATAGCATGCAAAAACCGAACCAGATTTTTGTGCCAAACATCTGTGTTGGTGTGAACAGGCAACAAAAACACACAGCGCAACACATGCAGTCTCATTCCCGAATGAATTCCTCTTTTTAACGCATAAGAAATTTTTGATTTGTTATATCTGCTCTGTTGAAATCTGGAATTACTGCTATGAATGTTATGCATTTCTTTTTTTAAAGATTTCTCCCTCTAAAAAAAAAATAAATAAAATAAAATAATAATAATAATATAAAATATAGCTGCAAGGAGCAATTACAGGGGTTCAAGCACTTTAAGGCATTTAAGCACAGATGAAAAAAAATTATGTAGCAAGCCTTTTTTTAAATACAGGCAATAATTTGCCATAGAAATATTATGTTTTGTAACGTTTATGACATAACGCCAGCTGTGGTGTTAAAACTTTAAACTTTGCATGCTTGTTTAGAATCACCTGTTGCATGTGCTCAGCAGGTTTTGTGAAGTTCTGAGTTTTCTTTTAGGCTTTATAGGATTTTGGGTAAATTTGGACAGGCCCCTTTTCTAAATGACCACGTTATAGCTTCCCAAAGGGTAAATGTCTACTTTTTTTTTTTTTGATAATTACTGGGCTAGAGTGTACCGTTTTTTCCAGACTGAGCAAAAAACCTAGGACTAGTTCGCAGAAGTAGAAAAAAAAAAAAAAAAAAAATTCGCTCACGGTTGAATCTGAGGCATGCACTTTGTCCGGCGTGAGCCACGGATTTCAACGACATAAGGCACTTGAGCCTGCGATTGAAGATTTAGGAGTTATGAGCGATTTCATACTTTTGATCGCTGTAGTGCCCCCGTCAGGCCGATTGGGGTGAGCCTTGGTCACATTGTAGGCAGTGTGAGTACTATAATCCCTCCAAGTTTCAAGTCTCTACGATTTACGGTTTGGTCTGCACGATCAGATTAACATGGAGATTGCTGATCCGTGACCATTCTAACAATTACAACAGGGTTTTAGCGCTCGAACCTCGAAATATTATAAGAATCGTTAATGGAATTGTTAGGGAAGTGTTAAATTCTTCCTTGTGTGTCAGTGTGCATTAGAGATTAAAAAAAAGTAGAAAAAGGAGGCAATAAGAAATCAGCAGTGTAAGGAAATGTTCATACTCAACATGTTTTTCCATTATTTTTCCTACGTAAACATGCACTAGATTGATGTCTTTGTTGCGCTCATGTCTTTTGCAGCATCTCAGAGTGCTGCGTCTTTATAATGCAGTGTGAATTTTTGAAAAATGCAACTTTTGAAAAATAACTCTTTCTGTGTAAATGGCCCCTAAGATCTTAAAAGTGTCAAAAAATACAATATTTAAACACTTCTTGAAGCAAAACAAGTCCAGAGCATTGTCTGACTCAGTGTCACTGACAATGACTGTCTGCAAAAAGACTGTCGACTTCTGTCAGTCTATGTGTGAGTGTATAGACAGTCTGCTTCCATTCCACTTCAGACACTTGTCCCATGAGAAGCTCCAGCCATGCTCTTATCACGTCCAGCATGTCACAGCTCCACATGCAACCGGCATTACTTCTGCATGGCTGTAGATGTAGGTCATACACACACATACAACCCCACCCACCCACTCATACCTGACACCAATAGATGGCATGTGTTGAGGGTGGGGCAGATAGTCACAGTTCAGACCCTCCAGCCATCCCATTATATACACTCTCATAATATACAAAATACACGAAATTCACCAGCAACAGCAAGCACCTGATCAGAACACTGAAATGGACACTCTTGTGATCACACTGTTCCAGAGGAAGCTGAGATTGAGTTCTATTTAAACACTATCCAATGACTCAATATAAAAAACACTGGCGCCTCCATTACTTCCTCTAGCCACTTCAACCTAAGAGCATCAACAATATACGACGGGTTATACAACTTCTGCTTTTCATAAACATTACATTTTGTTGAAATATAAGACACCAAGCGAAAAAATACAGATCTTAAAGGTGCGGTCACATTTACTGCTTCTCTGTAAAATTTCTCAGCTGAAATCCAGTCATTTCAATAGAAATCTGAGCAACTGGGATTTTTACAAGAAAGTGACAAACTTCCCCCACACAGATTTCTCTCATGTTCAAGTTGCGCTGACCAACAGGAAGCTGCTTGCTTTGAAACTGACTACTGCTTCATGCATCTCTACACTACTGACAATAGACATTATTTTGCACACTCATGTGCCCCACATGATTTGGAAAAAGAAAAAAAACTCTACCTGTCAACCACAACGCAATAAACATGTGAAATGGAATCCACCTTAAATTTCTTTGGTACTTTAATAAGAGTTCATGAGAGTCATAACAATGTCCAGTTCATATATTGGGACGATTTAATTCTCGAGTTCAACACGCTAAATCAAATGTGAATAACCGCACACTAGAGGGGAAGATTTTCAGGGAATTATCACTTAAATATTAGTTTGTTTATCATACAAAGCTACTGTCCAAATTCAGAATACTTAGAATATAGTGCAAAAAGTTACACAGACTACTTTTATGATGTGTTTATGTTGTTTTTGCATCCTACTTGTAGTTTAAAGCGATAGTACACCCAAAAACGAAATTTACTTTTATTTCATTATTTTTTACTTTTTGGGTGAACTATCCTTTTAAGTTGTATCCACATTTACTGTATTTGCATGGAAAAGAACAAGTTATATACATTGGCAAGAGCCAGTGATGTCAATTTAATTAAACTTTTGGTTGAACTCTCGCTTTATAGCCACATTGAAATTATTCTATAATTTGTGGACACTAATAAAAGCCATGTTAATCTAAACAGTGCTTCTACAATGAATACTAAAATTGATAGCAAAAATTGTGAACTCTGGGCTGTAAATAAGAACCTTGAAGACAAAAAAAGTGATTTTACTTGTTCTATCAAGTGGCACTACAAACACAACATCTAACAACTCAAAATATCAAGGTGTACACTGAACTTTTAAAATAATGAATATTATTTTAATAGGTAAAGGATGTACAGTAGGGACCCCTAGGGCTGTAAAAAGACAATTTGGCTACAGTATGTGCACAGAATCATTATTTCAGGTTTTATCTTTATACACTAACAGATGTGTGCAGATGTATATTGTCTGGGATGTGCAGTACCGTTCAAACGCCCCAAACAAATGAACACTGTGTGTTACTTATTTTGTGTCTCTGAACTACAGCCAAACGTTTTTTCAAAAACTGCAACACTATAACATCCTTCCTTCCAAGTCACAGTCATCCTTTGAGTGAATAACTGCCCAAATTAAACCCTAGAGCTCTGTAAACAGATGTCTGAAATTTTACTTTTACTTTTTTTTAATGGTTCCACTCCTTATGAATGATTCCTCATTCTGCACATTCAAGTTATAGGAAGCAAGTGCCCTTTGAGGACATCAGTTGCCTATAAACAGATCCATATGCAGGACCCATCTGGGAATATACCCTGCAGGACAATATAATGCTGACTTTGCAGTGCCATCTCACATCCTGCTCGCACAGAGCCAAATGAATGAAAGTCATACTTCATCCGGCCCCTAGCTAACACAGCGATGCTAACCGAACTGAAGTGAACTAATGACTCCAAGGTTGCATGGTGAGGATACGTCAGAGCTGGCCGAGTCATGAAACAAGCAACTAGCTAAAAATAAACTTCAAAGGAGGCAGGTGTGTTCCTAATGCCTAACATAGTTTTACTATGAAAGCAAAAATGAAAGCCATACTAGAAAAGCAATTAATCAGAATATGTTGATTCGTTTACTGCAGTGTTAGTGTCACACAAATTACTAATATCAATTAAAATAATTAAAAATCAACTATACTGTAAAACAAACTTCTTGTATGACATTCTACATTATGTGGAAAACAAAACATTAATTTTTAAAGAATATTCTGGTCACTTTTTTCATTATAATGAAAGTGAATAGGCCTTGGTGCATCATGCGCAGGGTGCCAAGAAAGTACAGTGTACTTCATAATCATTGCCTCCATATTTTTACATTTTATATAACGCTATTAAAAATATCAGCCCTGAATTACCCGTTTAAGAGGAATCTCAGCTAAAAATAAAAGAATGGACAGATTTGCGTATCACTAAATAGTTCCAGGTAAAAAAAAGTGGTGCTCATTTAGAAGGAAACATGACACTGCTCTAATATAAGATGATTATCTAATGGGCAAGAACGCATTTCTTCAGAAAAGTCAGGAATGCCTCTGGAATCTGAGGAATGTGGAAACGGCTAATTAGCTAAGGTGCTGTCTCACCCCACAGACACTAAAGGTTTTACTACATGCCAAGTTACGGCATTAGCGCTGACCTGATCATTAGCACCGTCCTATAATAATCCCTCTGCTGAGTTACATCACTGACCCAAACTTTAAAAAAATTGAAAAAAAGACTGCATCACTGTATTACAAAATGAAGAAGGTAATACTTTACAAAGCGAGGAATTGTTACTATCCTGTGTTGAGTTTTTTAATTCACTAATCTTTGCAGGAACAGACAGTTTGACCCAAAGCAAGGGTTTCAAACTGTTTTTCTGAGGTTGCCAAATTAACAGTGTTAAGATATTTTTTTTTTATTTTTTTTATATTTCTTAACAAATATACCAACATGTGATATTACAGTTTTAAATCACCAGCATACATCACAATTATTCAATTTTGACTGAACTATTTTAACTTAAAACATTTTTTTGTATTTTATTATTTTAAAGGTTTATAGACCTAACATTATTCTAATCAGCTGACTTATTACCCAATAA
This sequence comes from Labeo calbasu, assembly GCA_019740295.1. NCBI lineage: Eukaryota > Metazoa > Chordata > Actinopteri > Cypriniformes > Cyprinidae > Labeo > Labeo calbasu. The sequence continues at coordinate 8,849 of JAHKKF010502861.1, forward strand.
ATATTCTACAGATAACATAATGCATGGCTGTAATTATACTGTAGTAAGAGGGGATCCCTTGAAAGGAAAGAGATCAAAAGTTCGAAAAACCCTGTCTAAAAGGTATGTTTCGCAGACGGAGACAATCTGTCTTTCTTGAGGGTCTGCTGACCTCACAGTCAGTAGAGTGTGTTAATTCATTCAAGTCTCTATGAAACTCTACAGTATCTACAGCAGCTCTACATTACCATATTAGTAACAGAAGAGGGTGGTGGCCTTCACTGATGACCTTCTGTCACCAGTAACACTGACAGTGAAATAATGGATCCAAAACAGTGAAAGGCGTATGTGGGAATAGTGCAACCTACTTATATTAACTCCAAAAGAAAACAGGAGTGGGAGAAACTGTCACTCTGACATTGTGCATTACCAGCAAAATATATAAAGCAGGCTAACAGAACGGATACAGCACTTAATGAGGGTTTTTTCATTCACGGTTCAAGAATGTAAACACTCACCGTGGCAAACAAGGCTGCCAGCTCTCCGAGTAAGCTGCAAGCATGCAGCATAATGAAACACAAACACAGGCGGCCCACAAAGTGGGAACTAAACATCACCTTCCTGTCCAAAACAAACACGCATCCTCTAACCCCCGTCCGTAGCCCACAATAGCAAACAGAGCATCCTTCTGCCTCATAACATGTCTAACATGAAGCCAAAAAATAGAGGAAAGATAATAGCTATTACCGTCCGGTTGGCATCCGTTAACACTTTCGGTGCTTGACTGCGAGTAGCTCATTTCTGATCTCCGCTGACTTCCAAGTAGGCCGTTCTTCCGGAGAGCCCGGTTGCTGGGGCTGCTAAGCGGCGTGGACGTCCCATCTCGCTTTGAGAAGATACCGCTGAAGAACCGAATGAGTTTACGTTCCTGCCCGCTGGAGCGGGAGCCTGTTCCTCTAATGAAACCCTCCTTTTCCATCAAAGACTTATCCGACAGCTTGAGCAGATCACTGTTGTCCAGCGTTCGATTCTTCCCCTTCATCCTCTCCCTGCGGCCTAGTTCAGTCACAGAGTCAGTTTTGCTCAGGACCTCACCAACATCCAAGGTGTTTCGCTTCTCAGTGGACTCAGATTCAGTGAAAGCCATGTTTTGCAGAACCACGCCGGCTTGGCTTTGACTGTTCTCTCCATCGCGGCCAATGCAGCCCGAGCTGCTGTGATGCTTCTCCTTGGAAAGCGCACGTATGCGGATCAACTCTCCACCCGTCCAGTGGCGAAAGCTGAAACTTCGCCGCAGTAGGCTTGGGTGCCTCTTTGCCGGAGGAGTTTCAGGTGCTGGTTTGGGTGACTTCCCATTCCCCTTCGCCAGCAAAGAAGAGATGCAGCTCTCTTTGGCTGTCTTTCCAACTTTGAGCTCCTCAGAGGTCTCATCAGACCATGTACTGACCGGTTCCTCAGTGCTTCGAGAAGTCTTGAGGATTTTCTTTCGAAAGCCTGTTTTTTCTTCACTGGCAGCAGCTGTGCTGCAGATTTCTCCAAGTTCAGCATCACATTTCACTCTGTCACTTTCAGCTACATCTTCTGTCTTTTTGTGCACTACTGCCCCATTTTCAATGACCTTGCTCTGTCCATTCTCTGACATGACGCACGTTTCATTTAATTCCTTGTCTTTATGTAAAGATCTCCTTGAGATTTTCAACCTTCCCAACTCTAGATGTCCAGTGCTGAATGTCCTGAAGTTCCTCATGTATGAGTGTGCAGAAAATTCGTCCGTCTCGTCCTCCACTTCTTTCAGTTCTTCCAGCGGGGAGCTGCGCTGAGCGTCAGCGGCTCCCTCCCGGCGGTACGCGCTGACTTTAGGGTTCTCCAGCCGACGGTGCGCTGAGCCTCCGCCATCCTGCAGAGTTTCTTTTTTCACTAGTGTCAAAGATATCCGGTACACGGTTTTTCTTTGTGGCGTACCCCGCTCCATCCTTTCCGGGTAATTACCATCAAGTAAGTACATTCTTCAGTAACCAAATCCAAGGAGATGAATTCAAGTCAAATATGTTTCTATCGTGTCTTTACCCACAGCTGGTGATTTCCAGAGCACATAATAATAATATTAATAATAATAATAATAAAACACATAATCCGCTCAAAATCGCTGTGGTGCGCAAAATCCAAGTTATATTTTTTCTTTGCTGTGCCGGTGCGTTTTTTTGCGCTTTCTAAAAATCCTAAAGGAGCTCCATTAAGTAGCCTAGACATCCAGTGCAAAGCCAGTCCTCATATTCACACAACATTTGCCTGAAAAGTAAGTCTGGCTTCAAATTCCTGTTTCCCGCAGCGAGGCTTGTCTATCTGGGGGGAAATGTTATTGCAACACTGTCCTCCTAAAGCAGAAGAGTGTGTCTTCCCTATTGTGCCCGTGCATCCCCCGCCGCGCAGCCAGCTTGCTCCTTTGCACCGGACCAGGCGCGCCTTTGTTTCCCGCCGCTGTGCGTTCCTCCTCTCATTCAAATGTAGCATGCACGACCCGAAACTCGCTCTGCGCGGTATGCAGAACGAGAGTCCCGGGAAACAAGACAGACAGCCGCAAGAGCTACGGATCCATACCCGTCTCTCTCCTCTATCTGTCCCGTGTGCTCAGTATACACACAAATCATCCAGTCAGAGCTGAAGAAAAACCCGGAACGGATTATTCAAGACGCGTTTTACACTAGTGCTGTTACATGCGACTTGCATCATTTATTCGGATTCTCATACGGAAAATATGCAATAAATCAATGTAAAATACATTCACACATTAACCAGGAAAAAACAAACTCATCTTACGCCATTTTTTGTCGTTACCTATGTAATGTTTATTATTGGCGCCTGAGGGAAATAACAAACACAGGTTGTACCTGTGAAGGTAAACTCCTGTATGCATAAATATAAACCTACGCAGTGGCACACAAGCTGTGCTTCACATAAATCTAACTAAAACAAAAGCATGTGTATTTGCTTTGGTGTGTCAAGATAAACACTGAGCGTTAGTTTGAAGTGAATCTACTCCGTTGGGTAATCCACTCCGGGGCGTCGCATTAGCCAGCAGACGCGCGGGGGTGGGGTTTTTACGTCTCTGTCCATCAAAACCTTTAAACCCACCCGGGCTCACAGGAGAAAGAAGAAACACGCTACAATCCACAAAGTACTTTTTTTGCTCATATGTTATCGTTTAAACGGTGTATATTCACGAATACCCTGAAGTAATGGTTTGTTTTATTGACGCTTTAGCACTTAATTAACAAAAAACCATCACTGTGTGTGGAAAAAGAAGATTTGTCACAGGCTTTCACTGAATGGAATTCAGGTCAGCATTCTATTTGTACAATTTATTAGGTTTACTTAAATTATTGGTAGTTATTAAATGGTTCTACAGTTCTCAGTTCTTAACAGACTAGTATATATGGACTAATCACATCACATTTCATAAGCAGTCAGAACACACTTGGGGTAGAGCAGCACTTTCATCTACCCTCCGGCCACCTCTCCATCACCCCCTTCACTCTGTGAGGAGGGAGGTGTGGGTGTTGAAGATTACCCTCTTATCTTGCCGCTCAAATCCCTGTGTCTTCCTTTCGTCTTCATACTCCAGCCTGACATTTGTGGGATCGTTACAAAGATTTGGGCGGATTAGAAAAGGCTCATTAGGATCCATTCTGTACAG
>JAHKKF010502869.1:0-12541 GCA_019740295.1 Labeo calbasu
GAAAACTAAACAAAATAAAGTAATTTACTAGTGGTTCTGACAAACCGCTCATTCTTTTAAAAACATATATTCATTTAAAAAAAAAAAAAAAAAAAAAAACATTTAATGAAGGAGTCAGTGTCTCACTTCATTAAGACTTGTTTCACTATTGAAATCTCCTGAATGAATGATTCAATGACATACTTTTTTTTTAAACGGGCAGTTGTCGCCACCTCCTGGCGGAAGAGGTTAAGCGTTACTATACATACAAGATAGTTTCGTTTTGATCGCTACTGTAGACAATAAGTGTTTATACTCAAATTATAAACTTTTATCACAGTACTTCTGTTATTTACATGTCTGCAACACGGAAATAATGATTATAATGTGGTTGAAAAGACTGTTTGTGTTGCTCTTTCTGCATTCACATTTACCCCGACCCTCTGATTCATTAACATGGGCAGCGACAAAACGTGCTTCTCACGCTCCACTGACACTCCCAATGTGAAACAGTCCTAATAGCTTGTGTGTTTGAATCGAGATCTCGATATTTTCAAGATTAATCATGCAGCTCTAACGTAAACACTGCAAAATGTTTTACAAGGATTTCATCACAAGATCTCTTGAGATCCGTCTGGTCTTGCGAGACACATCAGATCTCGCGAGATCTCGTGCTACGAGATCTCGTCACACCCCTAGTGAGCTGTAATGACTGATATGGCAGTACAGGAGGCATCCCTATCATAAACTGCTCATTTGTTTGTGTCTGTGGTTGTGTATACAGTACCTGCCATTCAATGACCAGAGCTGATGCATCCAGACCATCAGCAGACACACTCATATTCTTCACAATATCAGCATTCAGACAATCCGTTTTATTCCCGTACTGATCAACAACTTCTACATCTAAGAAAAAAAAAACACAAAAGTGCTAAGTGACCTACAAACAGAGCGTCTATGAAGTGACACACAATGAAATGACATATAACGAAAACTGGGAATTTTGTAATCACATCACAACTTGCTGATTTGAAGTCAAACCCAATTATGACGCATCTAAAGATGATACTTACATATGTTTCCTGACAGAATTTCTCCCATTTTGACAGTCGACTCACCAAGGCTGACCCGCAAACGCTCAGGCTCATCTGGACGAGGCCTTCAGAGACACACACACATACAGAGATATGCTTTTGTTTAGATATATAATGAAAAACAGACATACACGTGATCTGTGTGTAACTTACACAATGATGAAGGAAAAGTTGACCGTGTGCTGGTCGTGGAAAGACACGTGGTAGAAATGCTCTCTCTGTGCCAGAGTTGGGACACATAAAGGAGGCAGTTTTCCCAGAGAAAGCTCTTCTGCGCTTATATCTGCTGTCCAGTTCACCTACAAGAACACACAAATACATCTATGCATATTAGTACTATACTGTGCACATTATACATACTGCATGACAAATATTACACATAATTATGATTGTATTTATTGTATCCATAACAATATTATACATAATAATAATAATAATAATAATAATAATAATATTTTATTATTTTTTAGAGTTGTTTTATAAAACATAAAATATAACAAATAATATTTTTATGTGTTATTTTATGCTATATTATACAATACATTAAATAAAACAAATTACTCGTACAACTTACAAATACAACGTACTCAGTATTTAAATATATAATTACACCCTAACAAGGACACCTTAAAATAAAATGCTACCATTTTTTTTAATTATTTATAGTTTTTATAAATCTAGGTAATTGTTAACTTACAAATGTACTATTGATTATTATCATTTATTTCTATTTGTTAATAACATAAAAACATAAATACAAAAAAAAAAATTATTTAAGCTGTTGCACGCTGTTACACAAACACATCAAATAAGATATTTTTATTATTCGTTATATTGTTTTGCTATATTATACAAATAAAAATGCAACAAAATTACTACTATTTTGGTTGTTGTTGTTGGTAACAATAAATAAATTACAGCATTTAGAAATGTAAGTATTTGATTACATACAAATATATTACTGATTATGGTTATCATACATTTGTTAATAATGTAACAACATAAATACAAAAAAACACATGATATAAGCGTAAGACAACCATTACCAATAGTATTTTTGCTAATTAATATTAAGTTGATTAATAAATGCTATAAAAAAGGATTAACTGTTACTTTATGACCCCCAATTTATTGATGAATGTTAATATATAGAAATATTCACTTTTATTTATGTATATTATGTAATTACATATACTTCAAATATATTTTGCGTGTTAAAATATTTTGTAATTTAAAAGGTTGTCAACATCGTTAAGTCTCTCTTTTTTTGGCTAATTTTTTGGGGCAACTGAGTGTGATAGTATGTCAGTGCAAATTAAAAATAAACCTGAGCACAACAAAATCACCTTGATCTTGCTGGTGATTTTTGGCAGAAGGGAAACCAGTCTATTGCCCTCATCATACAGCCTGAAGCGCAGTTTTCCTAGCACGTCTCCTGCCGTCCAATCAATGCGCTCTGCGTTCTGCAGCACCGTGACATCGTCAGAGTCCTCTTCCTGTCTGTAGACCTCTAAACGGGATATTCGTGAGCTGGGCAAGACGCGCAGCTGGCGTTCCACACATGCTACTGTCCTGTGGTTCTACATGCACACAAAAACAATGCAAAAAACATTCACTTAATCATGAGGATATCAAGTTAAATGGCATTTCATATGCTTTACTATTATGAAAGATTTATTTACATCTTAAAACTTTAGAAAACATAATGTGGTTATACTTTTATTTACGAGGTCAAAAAATTAAAAAGGAAACATGCATAGATGAATCATTCACAGTAAGATCAACAAATAGATTAGACAAATTATATTCTGTGCGGCTTTATCTAACAGTCCCAGATGCTGATTTTATAAAACCAGAGAAAACACAAAACAATTATAAGCATTAATTGACTCCTTAGTTCCAACAACACCTGCTATTTACACTATTCATAAAATTCAGGAAAATACATTACCAAGATGGTTAAAAAATAAAATTAAATAGAGCAAATGATGTACAGTATCTTACAGGAATGTTGAACTTAGCAGTGAGGATTTGGTCAGCGTTTACAGTCTTCAGCAGAAGTGGTTTGTTCAGTAGGAGTCCAGAGCCGGTGTTACTGCAGTCCACAACATCCACGGGCAGATCAGGCGCTCCCAGCAACTACAAACACACATTTACCAGTCAAAAGACAAACTGTAGTCCTGCACCATTCAATAAAAAGTCTTTTTACAATTAAGTTGATAAAAGGTAAATTAAGTAAGCTTTTCCCAGGCACAGATGAAACATGCAATGGGTGAAACGTGCAACTGGTCATCTACTGGTGAAATGCTATATGCATACTATAAAAAGGAAGACACATATGAAGAAGTATTCTACAACATTTAAACTGCACATAAAACTCCAAATCACTGAATATAAACATTTTTTATTCACAACAGAATTATTCAAACATACATTACATTTAATATACAATCATGGCCAAAAATATCGGTACCCTTGCAATTTTGTCAGAAAATGCAACACTTCTCTCAGAAAATTGTTCCAATTGAAAATGTTTTGGTATTCACGTGCTTACTGTTTTTTCAACACAAAAAAACAGAGAAGAAAAGTCAAACTGGACTGGACAAAATTATTGGCACCTTGTCAAAATTGTAAGAAACAACTGCTTTTCAAGCATGTGATGCTCCTGTAATTTGTATTTGGACACACTTGTGGCAAGTAATAGGTGTGGGCAATATAGTAATCACACTTGCAACCAGTTAAAGTGGAGAAAAGAAAGAAGTGTAAAGAGTTGTCTGTGGATTTGAGATTGTGGAAAAACATAGACAATCTCAAGGCTACAAGTCCATCTCCAGAGATCTTAATGTTCCTGTGTCCACTGTGCGCAATATCATCAAGAGGTTTACAGCCCATGGCACTGTACCTAACCTCCATGAACGTAGACAGAAGAGCAAAATTAATGAAAAATTACAACAAAGGATTGTTTGAATGGTGGATAAAGAACCCAGGTTAACTTCCAAACAATTCAAGCTGATCTGCAGACACAGGGTACAACAGTATCACCTTGCACATCTGGATAAAAAGGGACGTTATGGTAGGAGACCCAGGAGGACACCACTGCTGACACAAAGACATAAAAGAGCAAGACTGGAGTTTGCCAAAACTTATGTGACAAAACCACAATCCTGGGAGAACGTACTGTGAACAGATTAGACAAAAGTAGAGCTTTTTGGTAAAGGACATCATGGCACTGTTTACAGAAAAAGAAATGAGGGCTTTAAAGAAAAGAACACAGTCCCTACATTCAAACATGGTGGAGGTTCAAAGATGTTTTGGGGTTGCTTTTCTTGCTTCTGGCACTGGATGCCTTGACTGTGTGAATGGTATCAAGAAATCTGATGATTACCAAAGAATTTTTTGGCACAACGTAGTGGCCAGTGTCAGGAAGTTGCGTCTCCACCAGAGGTCATGGGTCTTCCAGCAGAATAATGACCCAAAACACACTTCAAAAAGCACTCAGAAATGGTTACATACAAAGCGCTGGAGAGTTCTGAAATGGCCAGCAATGAGTCCAGATCTGAATCCCACAGAACATCTGTGGAGAGATCTCAAAACAGCAGTTGGGAAAAGGCATCCTTCAAATCTGAATGACCTGGAGCAGTTTGCAAAAAAAGAGCGGTCCAAAATTCCAGTAGAGAGGTGTAAGAAACTCATTCATGGTTACAGGAAGCGATTTCAGTTATTTTTTTCAGTTATTTTTTTTTTTAAGAGTGTCAATGCATTTTTTGGGTTCTGTATGGAATTGTATCAGATTTGACTTTTCTTCTGTTTTTTTTTTGTGTTCTTCCAATGCAAACAAAAAAATAAACATGTGAGTACCAAAACATTTGCAACTGCAACAATTTTCTGAGAGCAGGGTTGCATTTTCCGACAGAACTGCAAGGGTGCTGATATTTTTGGCTATGATTGTATGTAGTGCATATATTTACCAACATACTCCTCTCTAGAGTTACTTTTATAGCTGACTTTCTCTATTTTTTTTTTACATAATTAACAAAAAGAGGAAAAAAAAAAACTTGCTATGTGTAATGCGTTCATTAATGCGACTTGTCATAGCACTTGCATATCATTTCGATTGCTTCCATTGTCCTCATTTGTAAGTTGCTTTTTCATAAAAGCGTCTGCTAAATGCCATGTAATAATTTTACTAAGAAAAATTATATTTAAATAATTAGTTACCATCTTATCACCTAACCCTAAAGACTGCATACTTCTTTAATTAGATCAAAGCACCAGTAATAGAAATGAGATTGGGTGAATGTTGAAAGCAAGGTCGCAATCTTTTAGCGATTAATCATACAGCTCTAGTAAATATGTGTGTCGAGTAAATGTGTGTGCATTCACCAAATTAATAAAATTGCTAAATCACTAAAAGACACTAAACAGGGGATGTGTGTTTGTCATCAAGTGCTACCTGGCAGCGGACGGTGAGTTTAGGATGAGTGGTGATATTCTGGTACTCATCGTGAACCTCAACTTTGAAGTTTACAGGAGTTCGATTCTCAACAGAGAGCACATCATCGTCTGGAAACACCACAAGAGTGTGCGGAGGGCCTGGAAGAAAAACGTTATTAGGTTTTAACAAGCTGCTTTACATTTCCACTTTCTGTTCTGTGTTGTTTGTCATACCTGGTTGCAGACTGATTTGAAGAGACTGGCTGTCCTGCTTCAGCCCCGGGATGTGCACCTTCACCGTGTACATCTGTAAAAAAAAAAAAATATGATACGTATGAGTTCTGTGCTGACAGTGTCACTGCAGACATAGAAACTCTTTAAAGGAGAAGTCCACTTCCAGAACAACAATTTACAGATAATGTACTCACCCCCTTGTCATCTGAGATGTGCATGTCTTTCTTTAGTCGTAAAGAAATTATGTTTTTTGAGGAAAACATTTCAGCCAAGACGAGCGTTTGAGATTAAAAAGTATTTAAATTGTATTTTTTTAATGAAAATAACTGTTTGTTTCGCTAGATAAGACCCTTCTTCCTCAGCTGGGATCGTTTACAACTGCATTTGGGATCGTTTGAAGCCACATTTAAACTGCATTTTGGAAGTGCAAACTCAGGGCACCATATCAGTCCATTATATGAAGGAAAATCCTGAAATGTTTTCCTCAAAAAACATAATTTCTTTACGACTGAAGACATCTTGGATGACAAGGGGGAGAGTACATTATCTGTAAATTTTTGTTCTGGAAGTGGACTTCTCCTTTAAAGGATCTTTTTAACAATAACATTCTCATGTGTTTGTTACACAACACATACATCATATCAGTGAAATATGACCTCAGATTTCAAAAAACAACAATCAATTAATCTTTTTTTCTTGATTAATATTCATTCTTATTGATTATTTATAATACGTTTATGCTCTGATTAATTAAAACACTCCATATATTACTGGTTAAATCAATGTTTGAGAATTACAAACATTCCAGCATTGCAACGGAGTAAACTGCGATTATTGTAAAACTTCCCATAGTGAAGAAAATTATGCAACACATTGCTAACCTTGTTTTGATGACTGATCTTTCCCATGGCCCTCACATTTTTGATGACACAAGTGGTCCCAAATGCGGTTCCCTCATAACTCAGCTGTAGTGAACTAATGAGAAAGATTTTACCATTAGAAAAACACACAAAAATGTCAGTTCAATTTATGATGTAAATGTCACATGCTTATCTTCAGATAAAATGGTTACAAACAAAGCCACAACAGAATTAATAGTTTCACATCTAAACAAAATGCAATACCAGCGTTCCTGTTTATTAAAGAAACAGTTGAGTGAATAATTCAGTGACTCACATATAAAGACAGTCACTTACAGTAAAAAAAAAAAAAGCTCTTTATAAGCTCTCAAATCAATTCAGTAATGACCAGGTACAGTGTTAAGGGTTTCTTCAGGTTTTATGAAGGAAAATTTTTAACTTCTTAGGAACAAGTAAAAAAAAAAAAAAAAAGGAATAAATGGAATGGAACGCAACATGTCAATACGGTGTCTAAATGTAATTGTCTTGTATTAGCAATTGCGAATGTATTGTATTACTCTCTAATCACACTGCAAAAAAGAGTGCAAATGTCCAACAATTCTTAAATCTTTAAAAGAAGCTTAAAAGATTAAAAGCAGCATTTAAATAATGCTCAAAATATTTAAAGAGCAATAGTAAAATTCTATGATATTGTAGTAACACTTCACAAAAAAAGTCCCATTAATGCATTAACTAGCAATAAGCAAAACATTTCTAACAGTATTTATTAATGTTTGTTAAAAAAAAATACAACTGTTTATTGTTGGTTTATGTTCGCTCAGGTACAATAATTAAATAACTAATTTGGATTTTGATAATGAATTAGTAAATGCTGGAACACTGACTAAGCTTTAGAAGTATTTTTCATTGTTAGCTCATGTTAATTAATGACCTTTCTTGACATGACATTCTTAAAAATCAAGATGATTTTACCCGAGAAGGAAAATGACACAAGTCTTGTGATCAAATGAAATGTTTATGATTAAAACAAGAAATATATCTGCCAATGGGCTCAGAAAAATCAACTTATATCAAAAGCTGACAAAACAAGACCTCATTTCTTCATTTTGCATCTCAACTATGTATCTTAATGTTTAGATATTTGTGCTGGGAAACAAAACAAAACAAAAAATTAAGGAAGAAATTTATTTTTATGCAGTGCATGCAACATTTAATGTCATGACGTTATGAATTTAAGACTGATTTAAGACCTTTTAAGGCCTATAGAAACTCAAAATTGTTTCATTTTAAGATTTGCCATTATGTTTATAATTTTTTGGGGTTGTTTTTGGACGTATTATTCTGTTTTCAGAACTGTCATTTGTTTTGCATATATTGTCCTAATTTTGAAGCAAATCTAACACACCATGCATTGCTTTACTCACTTTCATATTTTGAATGTGGCTTTCGGCCAATACATTCTCATCAGGTTTGATACGTTATAAAATGTTAGCATCACAAATAAGCACTATTATAATCAAGCGTCTGTAAATGAAACCACAAATCACTATTAACATTGGCTAATAGCAGTAAAAAGCAACAGGAAAGAGTGGAAATTATTAAAATAATGGTCAGACAAAGTAAGGACATTTCTACAGTATGTACTCAGATCTCAGTGTCTATACTTTGACCTACCTACATTCCAGCTGGGGTTTAATGTCACAGGATGGCTGGGTGGGATAATCAAACTCATCCCTAAACTCTAGAGGAATACTGAAGGGAACTCCAACGTGGACAGGAGTGGAAATGACACCTAGAACAAAAGAAACCGCTTCACCTTCTGTTGGAGAAACACAGAGACAGGAGACAAAGAGGGAGAATTTTAACACAGCATCTGACAGGCGATGATGCACTTTATAGTAGCATATTACTCAGACTGTTTTTATCATATATTTCTATGAAGGAATAGTAAGAGTAGAATGCAGTTCTGGATTTAGCACAGGTGTAAACAGGGCCAGTGTGTTCATGTTTTACCTTTAATAGAGAAATTGAGGGTGTAGTTGGGGAGTCTTTTTCCAGCCCATTCGCTGTCTGATTTATGCTCACTCAGCATGGTCTGCAAATGCAGCGTGTACTTCCCAAGTTTATTGAAATTCTCTGCAAGTGAAAACAAGCACTTAGTATTCTATGAGAATTACAGCAAACCCATAAAATGTCCAAGACAGACCTCATTTCAAAACATTAATAGCAATGCATTATTTTACAATGAAGAAACAGGAAAAAAAAAAAAAAAAACATTATAATCGTTTTGATATAATACAGTTCTTTGTCAATCAATTTACAGACAGACACTCTTCTGAAGTACATAATACAATTCAATAATGAATTATAAACATATATTCAATGACATATTTAGTAAGATTCATTTTAATTAAAATTTCACATTTTGTAATGAAAAAATACTCCCATAACTTCATGATTTAGAAGCATTTATATGAAGAAAAAAAATTTGCTTAAAAGAAGCATTTAAATAATGTACAAAATATTTAAAGAGCAATGGTAAAATTCTATGATATCGTAGTAACACTTCACAATAAGATCAAATTAATGCATTAACTAACAATAAGCAACATATTTGTAACAGCATTTATTAATGTTTGTTAAAAAATACGACTGCTCATTGTTAGTTCATGTTAGCTCAGGTACATTTAATCATATGAACAAATACAAATTTGGATTTTGATAATAAATTATTAGTAAATGTTGGAACATTAACTAAGATTAAAGGAGAAGTCCACTTCCAGAACAACAATTTACAAATAATTTACTCACCCCCTTGTCATCTAAGATATTCATGTCTTTCTGTCTTCAGTCGTGAAGAAATTATGGTTTTTGAGGAAAATATTTCAGGATTTTTCTCCATGTAATGGACTTCATTGGTGCCCCGATTTTGAACTTCCAAAATGTAGTTTAAATGCAGCTTTAAAAGGCTCTAAACGATCTCAGCCGAGGAAGAAGGGTCTTATCTAGTGAAACGATCTGTCAATTTTTTTTCAAAAAAATAAAACTTTGTATACTTTAAGCACAAAAGCTTGTGTAGCACGACGTGTCCACGATGCTACGAATCACGTCGAAGTTCATCGTCTGTGTACTCCGGCTCAAAAAGGTAGAGTATGGTGAAAAACTCCATCTTATTTTCTCCTACAACTTCAGAATCGTCCAACACGTTGTACCTTTTAGTTTGTAAACAGCGTTTGACTTACTTGCACTTCCTTAGTCTTTGCACATTTGCTTTGTAAACACTGGGTCTGTAGTTCCGCCTACGTTCCGCGTGACCTTTTTACGTGATTCAATAGTACGTAGCTTAGTGGACGCGCATCCCAGAGCTAGTGCTACACCAGCTTTTGTGCTTAAGTATACAAATATTTATTTTTCCAAAAAAATGACAGACCGGCTCACTAGATAAGACCCTTCTTCCTGAAGTCCATTATATGGAGAAAAATCCTGAAATGTTTTCCTCAAAAACCATAATTTCTTTACAAATAAAGACAGAAAGACATGAATATCTTAGATGACAAGGGGGTGAGTAAATTATTTGTAAATTGTTGTTCTGGAAGAAAAAGCTTTAGAAGTATTTTCTTTGTTAGTTCATGTTAATCAATGACTTTTTCCCTATCATCCCAATCGTCCCAATCGCCATATGAGCATCAGCAGTGCAACGTAATGGCAGTGAATTTCTAAATTCACATTTATTTATTTAATCCATAATTCACATCTGGATTTAAAGACGCATACATGTCTGCAAGCATGAAATTTGGTGGAGTCTCTGCTAACTTAAGATCTGTAAAAAATGTGTTCTGGACCTGGTATGCATCAAATCCAATATTCATCGTTTCTTCCTGATATTCCAGTTTGTGTGCTTTTGTATTCACCTAAAGGTTATAACTGCACACCCACTTAAGTATGTTATCTTATTATCAACTTTTCAGCATGAAAGCCTTCGTCACAGGGTGGCTTCTTTTGTATTCACCAACATTATTTTGCCCTGCTGATGGCCATAAATATGCCAGATTAACGGACAGGTCTTGTGACTGAAAAAGATGAGTAATTGAATATGAACGTGATGATTCACTGTTTTTTACCCATTGTCTTGAACCAGTATTCCCACTTGGTTGAATGAACACCAATGTGGGAGTTGGTCTGGACATCTCCTTTAGGAGCTGAAGAAAGAAAAGAAATACTGCATGTCAGGAGAATATTCTACATAAACATATATTGATCATTCACACATACACACAAATTTTTCCCACAACAATGCTAAATACATTTTTGCACATCAGAAGGATGTTTCATGTGGAAACTGGAACATAAGTACAGCCTTGTTTACATCATAAACAGTTGGCAAATAGTTTAACCACCATGTGTAAATTTAAACATTTGTATTTGACTTGTATCAAACGTATCAAACATGAGATGCATGTTTCAGTTTCACTATTGCTTAATTTTGATTTTGACATTTATTATGTTTATAACAAATGCCATTATAATTTGTGTTTAATTTCTAACTGTACTTTTAATTTCGTACTATAATTTTATAGCTACTTAGATTTTCTGACCAGTCAAATTTAAAGTGTCAGGGCAGAGCATTAAAGTCAACTAGTTGACTAATCTGTGCAAACCCTTATATATACACAGCATGCAAAAAATAATAATAATAATAATAATAGATTATTATGCACTGACTACATGCAATAATGCCGTAAATGTGACTCACAGTGCCAGATGACTTTCAGTTCAATCAACAGCTTTTTGGAATTGATGGCCGTCCCGGGCAGCCGAGACATCGACTCTCCTTTTTTGTTCAAAATCTCCACTTTAATTGGACCTGAACAAGAATAGATTTACACTAAAAACTTGTAAAACAATTTAAAAAAAGATACAATTTATTAGAAAATGTGTGTTCTATATAGGTCTATAGTGCTGTTGGTACAAGGTAAGGGCATGAGCAATTCTGAGTACATTATGGGTTTTTATAATGTGTAAGTGAGAGATAATGCATATACTGTTAGTTTAGCTTTTCAGAGTATTTGTCTGTGAGCGAATTTGTTTACCCATGGGTGTGCCAGCCGGACGAGCATCATTCTCAGCCCAAGCGTTTCCCTCAGGCCATGTAACCCTCAGCCGGTCTGGAAGTCTGATGACAAGAAAAAATACAATTATATCTCACACAGTGTTTAGTTATGTAGGCGTATGATTCATTCATTAAAAGTATTTTTTCTGAATATCTACACAATGTGATACTGATTTTATATAACAGCTCAATAAACAAGTTAATATTGTGTTACAATCACAGTATTGTCAATGCTGTCTGTTTTTGCTCAGTTGCACAAATGAAATAGTTCCAGTCAGAACCATCACAGACCTGTTGTGCATCTCCCAGCAAAACACAGCATTGTTTCATTACCGAAGGAATCCGAGTGAGTCAATGATTCAGTGACTCATAAAGACAGTTTACTTGTTCTGTTCCTAAATGAATAAGCTGTCTGAGCAAACTAAGTGAGCCAATGATTCAGTGACTCATAAAGACAGTTCACTTGTTCCATTCATCATGAGTAAGCTGTTTAAAAGAACTGAGTAAGCCAATGATTCAGTGAATCATAAAGACAATTTACTTGTTTTGTTCCTGCATGAATAAGCTGTTTGAATTAACTGAGTGAGACAATGATTCAGGGACTCATAAAGACAGATCACTTGTTTCGTTCATGAAAGAATAAGCCGTTTAAACAAACTGAGTGACGCAATGATTCAGAGACTCATAAAGACAGTTCACTTGTTCCGTTCAATGAATAAGCTGTTCGAGCAAACTGCGTGAGTGAATGATTCAGTGACTCATTCATAAAGACTGTCATTTGCTTCTATGTCTGAATGAATCAGTCATTTGAACAAATCAGCTGAATCATG
>JAHKKF010502876.1:0-11845 GCA_019740295.1 Labeo calbasu
TGCAGTAATGGCTGGTGAAAATTCAGCTTTTCATTACAGAAATAAATTATACTTTAAAGTATATGAAAATAGAAAACTTATTTTACATTGCAATAATATTTCATAATATTACTGTTTTTCCTGTATTCTTGATCAAATCAATGCAACTTTGATGAGCATAATTTCTTTAAATAACATTACATTTTTTTCTGATCCCAAACAAACAGCTGTACTTTGTGATTCTATTTTTTTTTTAGGATTCTATGATTAATAGAAAATTAAAAAGAAAATTCAAAAGGGGTCCTTACTCTAATGCATCCTTGCTAAATAAAAGTAACAACTTCTTCAAAACAAATTACTGACCCCAAACTTTTAAACAGTAGTGATGGGGTCCTTACTCTTTTGCCACAAAGTTCATTTCACTGATTGGTGGTTCTTCACCAGAAATGACAATATCTCCCCCTTGTGTCAGTTTCAAAACCTACAGCTAGCCATGTCAATGGAAAATTTACATTTGAGGGTTTTTCAGTGTAATTAAATTTAAGATGTCTCTCATTTACTGTTAAAAAAAAGTCCACATAACAGCTTGAAAGAAATGGGAAAAACACATTGGTCATCCACTACAGTTAACCACTTTTGACAATGGATAAGAGCTCATACTGATCATCTGGAAGTTTGTAACGGAAAACACAGTGAATAAAAGATGAGATAAAGTTACCCTGAGTCCAGTTCTCCAGTTCTCAATCATTGCTTCTGTGACTTTGGTACCTTCTTTAGGATTTTTCCCATCCTTTTTTTCTGATTCCTCCTTGTCATCATCATCATCGGCTTCCTAGTGTCACATAAAAACTGTTTTTTTTCAACATTCTAAGAAAAACACATACATTCACATCGGACGAACTAAATGACTGACCTCCAGTTGAGATGGGAGTTTGTGGTACAAACGCTCCTCTTCATCCTCCTCCTCGTCTTCATCACTATCAGAGTCATCAAAATTCAGAAGCTTCTGGTCATTTTGTTGTAAAAACTCATAGAATTCTGGGTCTTTGCTCCTGAGGGCTGACAGCTGGTCCTTGTGCTCAGATGCCTTGCTATGCTTTTTGACAGACCTGCGACACAGTTGATCAGAGTTAGATCACCCGAAATACAGGAATTGTTATCTCACTAGCTTCCTCCAGTGCTAACAATAGCATATACCCTTACAACATTTAGAATGTAGCAAAGAATGGGAATAAAAATGGGAAACTGGAATTACTAATAAAAATCAAAAGCCACACTTACGTCTTCTGAGGTGCAGGTTTCTTCACCTTCCCTTTCTGTTGTGTTGATTCCTCATCCTCACAATCATCTTCCTCACCAGAATCAAACCCAGATAACATGAACTCATCCACGCTGAGATCCTCCAACTTCCTGCACAAACACAGATGGCATAACACCAAAGCATTGAGTAAGATTTTGTTTACTGTATATTCAGCTACTTGCGTCCATACTATGTACATTGTGTTTGTTTGTTACACTAATGCTTTATAAAACACCCTTTTATATAAAGCAAATATATTGTAGCTATTACACAACTTCTCCAATGCCCTCTCTACATGTAGAATAAAACCACTTCTAGATTCTAGATCAGCGGTTTTCAAACTGTGGTCCACAAGGGAGTTATAAATAATAAATATAATAATAAATAATTGATTAACATATACAATATAAAATTGATTAAAGTAAATATATAATAAATAAATAAATAAAAAAAATCCTTTGATATAAATAAATTGATCTAAATAAAATTATTTAAATAACATCACAGTAAAAAAAAAAAATAAAAAAAGAAAGAAAGAAAAAAAAAAAACATAAAATCTGATCTAAAACTAAATATTTTCCAAATAATACATATTTTTCTAATCATTAATGCAGCCTACATACATGAAAACACATAGCCGCCTTTTAAATTTTAGAATAGGGTCCCTAGCATGAGAATGATCGTATTTGGGGGTCCATTCATGGCATCTAAAAGACTGAAACCCCTGTTCTAGGAGACTGACATGTTTTAAATCTTCAGCATGACTAATATTTCTCAAAAATATTTTTAATTTCTTAATGTGTAGAGCTTTATTAGCAAAAATTACTCAATTGTGTCAACAAGGATGCATATTTAGATAACTTTCCTAGTGAAAATATTAAGAATGTGATTTAAAAATTACATTTAGAAAGTTTAAAAATATTTAAGTTACAACAGCACACGCTTTATTTCTCAATATTAGAATAATATTCAACCAATAGTTTAGCTATCACATGTAGTTTCAGTACACCAGAAAATGACCATTTCCAAACTCATTTTAGAGCTGATTATAGTGGGAAAATGCAAAAATCACTTCAGACTCAGTTATTATTTATTTAGTGTCAACACGACTATGTTCTACCCATAAATTTTGAATAATACATGCTGATTTCCCACAAGACAGCTGAATATTAGTTCATCAGTAGCTAAAACTAGCTAGCTATCGTCAAATATATATTCATATATAGTCTTATGAAGTGAATTGAGCTCTGACACTTCCGTACACAGTTAGAGTCACTATACTCTAACACCAGCAAAAATATATGATTACATATACAAAGTTAAATAGCTAATAATGGAACATACCTCTTGTTTTTCCCTGCCATGCTGGATAAAAACGTGCGCAGGGACGCAATACCCACAATGCACCGCTTTCGGCAGCTCAGCTGAGTTGATCTCTTGTTTGACGTTGTGTTAAACACAAAACAAAAACGAAAACCCACAGTCGTTTTAATTAAATATCACTAAGTCTACGTTTTTGATTCCTTTTTATGTTTTTGTATTATTGTTATTATAAACAGATTATTTGCCTTTACATATAAGTGATACGGGATTTTTTTTGCCAATTACAGAATGTTTTTAGTCACTCACAATATATAATATATATATATAAAATGATATAAAATAAGTCACTAAATATCTCAAATCCACCGATACAGAGGTTGGTAAACAAAGCACACAGACTAGCACCGTTGCTACAACAAAGCCTAAGCATATTTGTGGCGGGCGTGACATGTTCAACAGAATATAATTTTTTTTAGTAATGCCGATCAGAGCTGAGACAGACGTCTGTTTTGATGCGACATGTGATGTAGCATGTCAACTAACCACGCACGGCTAAATAAATCACTACATACATCAAAATTAATCATCACACACGGACAAAACTGGAGAGAGCGCTTCACAGAAAGAAACGAGTCTTGTCAATCAGACACAGACGACGGCAGGTGAGTTTGGATTCTGATCTCATCCAGACCGAATTGCAACTGAATCATCTGACAATAAAAGCAGCATTTATTTATTTATCAGTTATTTTTTTACCTCTCAAAAATGTGCGAGGTGCAAACACATGCTCAGGGTGTCAAAGCTGCAGTTTTATGAAATTTCTTTATCGCATTGTTGTGCTCTTTGTCCAGACATCAGTTTGTCAATTGAGGCATGTTTAAAGCTCATGCATTGAGCACTGACGTTTCCGTTTCTTGTGCTGTAGTTTAATAAAGCGTTTGAAATACGTTATGAGGGCTGAATGATGCTTTTCATTTGTCAGCTGTCAGTGCAAATGATCTGCACAGTATCGCCTTTGAACAAAGACAATATGAGATCACCCACTATACGATTCCTATTATACTGTTAAATAAGGCAACATATTCCTCTATTGTGTGATTTTATGTTGCTATTGTATGTACGTGGACAGCAGACATTTATTTCCTATATGCACAATGAGCTTTAGCTATTTCCCATTCGTGAACGATTCGTTGTTTTCAGTCTAAGCTTCGAATCTTTTAAACGAATCGGATTAACCGTATCGACAGTCCCACTCTGAATGATTCGAATTCTCTCTCACTGAGAATCCTCACTGAAAGAATAAACTGATAAGATTAATTCTAGTGAATGAATTTTTTTTAAGCATTCAAAATGTGTTTTTAAATGAGAAAAGTCATTTTGTAAATAAAAAATTCACCTAAAAAGTAATAAACAGCAATTTGTGCCAACATATGGTTTATTTGGAATATTACAAATATTATAAAGCATGTAATATGCACCGCAGGGGTGTTGTGTAAACCTAGTCATGACGTAAAATAATTGCTGAATTGTTTTAGAACTGGTTCTTTGAAGCTAACTGTTTAAAGGAACCGATTCGCAGAAAAGATTCGGACTTTCCATCACTCGCTAACTGTAGTTAAGGTGGTTGGATTTGAGAATTGTGTTGTAGCTTTTAAGCATTATAGAGGATGTCGTTATCAAATTGCTCGATGAAACCTTGTTCAGCTCTGTTTGGATGTGAGCGGTTTTATCAGAGCCTCGTTTAAGTGCCAAATGAATAGAAAAACAAACATCCGGCGCGACCTTAAAAAGTGACGTCAGCCTCCAGCACTCATGCGGCTTTCATTTACGTCAACAACACACAAGCACCCAAACTGAGGCTTTATCCATTTTTCATATGGACTCTGATGCTCAACCGCTGCATTCCAGGATTCAGACCAAGATATTCTTCATAAAGCAAAAAAGCGAAACTAAAGGAAAAGACGTCCGTTATTTCAGGTAGTGCTAGTTATACACAGTGTTATTGTGCTGCATGACTTGTATAGCACAGAGGAGGAGGGGAGAGATGCTCTGTCTGGATGGCACACTGTGTGCTGAGTCAGATTTAATGATGCTGGGGATGTTTGTAGGGATTGTCTTTAGCTGAACAGTAAACTCTGGAACCACTTGTCTAGAATGTAGGAAATAAAGTGCAATTTCTCTATGTTGTTGTATAATCCGGTACTCATATTTCTGCCAATACCAGTTACTACAACTATTGCTATAACTGTACACTCATAAAAATTAAAGTATTTTCTCTTTCCAAGTGTAAGAAGTTTTTAGACACTGTCATATTATTATAGGCATGTTATATTATTTATTTCATTGTTTGTTTTTTATCTTATTTGAGGTTTTATTATAGTACGAATGACTTTAGTTGCAGAGTTTCGTTTTAATTGAGTATCTCTTGATAAATGCGTCAAAGTCTGAAATGAACCATCATAATACGGCTTTTATTCAGCAGCAATTCTGGAGTGTCTCAATTTATTACTGTGTTGAAGGGACTGAGGCATCTGTAGAAACCTTATCCTGAGTGCCCGAGTACAACAAAACTACTGTCAACAGTTTCATTTTGTCTGCATGTTTAAACAGTTTATTATTGACCTCAGGTTTCCGACCGCAGTGTTTGCTTTGTATAACTAAAGGTTTTATACATCTGAAACCCCACAGCCATTTTGTGGACAGCCACATGACTGCTGGCTGTAATCCTGAGCCTATGACTCCATGCACTTTTCATGCTTTCACCTGTCGTCTGTTATTTGGAGTAACATGAGTAATGCTTTAGAGTTGGAGTGGCATTGTTAGGAAAACAGTGCCTTATAATCGCTCTATTCATCAAAACTTCCCATTCCTAGATGCTTTATTTGATTTGACTTAAAATAGTGTCCGCCTCAATACTATTATAGACGAGGTGGCATCTTGTAATCCCACCTTTGTTGACTGGATTGCTATTTATCACCCTCTTTTAAAATGTCTCACGCAGATCCATCCCACTCAAAGTGAAGTGTATGACAGATACCAGCACATGCTATCGTGGGCACCTTGGTTTCTATAGTAATGCTTTTGATGGAGAATTGAATGTGTGCAGCTGGCTAGCTGGCCAACTCATCACGACGTGTCCTGGTCCAACCTTTCCATACCACTGGTCCTTTCAGCTGGAACACGGTTTCATTTTTATAATCAACCAGCCGGTTTATTTATTCAGTGAGTGTGCCGGAGAGAGCAAATTTAAAAAGCTTTCAAGGCCTCGGGCCAGTGAGAAAAGGCCACTGACTATTGAGGAGCAAACCATATGTAGCTGTAAGCTGTAAAATGAGTGGGAATTTGTGAAGTGATCATTTTCATGATATTTAATGCTTGAGCGATTCGGCCTGGCTCGCTTGTCCCATTATGATTCTGTACTCGTTGTTCAAAATGCCTTGAAGCAACCATTATGCTGTATGGAAAGGAAATGTGAAACAAGAAAGCACAAATTAAGATGGATTTACAGCCTGGTGAATAACTCTAGAGGTAATGCACAGACGTTAAACATGTCTAACAGCTAATTAATAATTAGCTTTAGCTAAATGAGAGTTCTTAAAGACCCTTGTGAAATCAGTTTTTATTTCCTTGGCTTAGTCTTGACATATTTCCTATTGAAAAAGGAATTTTGCAGGTGGTATAGTGTGTAACAGCCTGGTTTTGAAAGTAAAATCTTATTTATTTTCTCAGTGGAGGAATTCATTTCATGAATGATTAAAGATAGACCTACTGTGAGCTGTGAGGTTGTTAATCAGTGGTATATGATCATATGATTTTGTTGATGTTGCTCACAATGCTTTATGGGAGTATAGTTATGTAGGGAATAGGGGTGTGCGATATGTGACCCTGGACCACAAAACAGTCATAATTTTGGGAAATTGAGATTTATATCTAAAAGCTGAATAAATAAGCTTTACACTGATGTATGGTTTGTTAGGATAGGACAATATTTGGTCGAGATACAATTTGAGAATCTGAAATCTGAGGGTGCAAAAAAATCAAAATATTGAGAAAATCACCTTTAAAGTTGTCCAAATGAAGTTCTTAGCAATGGATATTACTAATCGAAAATCCAAAAAAGTTTTTATATATTTATGGTAGGAAATTTACAAAATATCTACATGAAACATGTTCTTTACTTAATATCCTAATGATTTTTGGCATAAAAGAAAAATTGATCATTTTGACCCATACAGTGTATTGTTCGCTATTGCTACAAATATACCCGTGCTAGGTCCAGGGTCACATAGCGTCTAGGATAATGTCGTAATTACGCAATTTGACATTATCAAGTATATCGCAAAAACCAAACAAAAACACCCAGAGAGTACAAGCATGTACACAATGTAGGTTAGACTAATGAGTTAAAGCTTTCACTGCATGATTTAATCTATTAAAATACTTTTAGAATTCCCACAAAATTCAAGATAAGGGGCAAATATGCCCCATATGACTTTTTATGTCTTCTATTTATATAATCTGATATAGTTAATAGCACACGAAGAGTGCAGTTTTTCTCCAAATATCAGCACGATTACAAATGCGATATAGATTTTCTAAAACAATATTCTGTCAATGAAAAAAGTTTCAAACAAAGCCACAGTAGAACTGTTTTGTGTCTCTGCGTCACACAACGGTGTTTCGTTACTGAATCAGTCAGCCGTTTGAAAGAATCAGATGAATGAATGACTCATTGACTCATTCATGCAGTGATTTGCCGCCACCTACTGGTGATTTTAGATTTTTTATTTAAAGTATATTTTCCCTTTTTTACCCAGAACCATTTCAAATTTCAGTATTCAACTTTTTTTTTTAATCAAAACATTATTTATGCGTTCGTAACTGCAGGTTAACTGCATTTATGTCCTGTGTTATTTAAAGATTCTGTATAAATGCATCTAAAAGCCTCTTCAGATGCAGATTTTGTGCCACCTCTGCATTGCAAACACAAATTTTGATGGGTAACAGCCCTGTATTGTCTTACTGTTTGAATTTAGTGATTAAATTTAAGAGTTTGACACAAAAGATGATGCACACATTTAAATAGGTTAATAAAATTGGGCTTAAGGTAAAAATACCCAATAAAAAAAAAAAATAAACCTAACCAGTTTAAATGAAAAGTTAATTTTGTTACTCCTGTAAATTAACCACTGTACAGAATGAAGAACACCAAAAGCTTTGAGAGTCAGTAGTCCGAAACGTGCAAATACCAGTACAATAACACACTCCGTAAAATATGATCTGTTTATAGTTATCGACAAAATTGCAGAAAATAGAGATATTATTTTTTGTCATTATCGCACACCCCTAGTAGGGAAGTACACAGTCTTGTACCTTTGTCTTTTTGCCTGATTTTTAAAGCCGCAAATCAAATGTTGTAATATTAGATGGTTTTCGTTCATTGCTCATAAATCTTTAAAATCCCTTTAGGGAAAATATTTAAAGAACCAAGGCCTCTGAAAAAGTAGTCAGGCACAGTTACATCCGATTAGGGGGCGGGGCATTTAGAGAGCATTTGATTGGACAAATATCTGAATAGTCAGCTACTAGAAGTGTATTGGCATATAGACAAACTTCAAGCTAAAAGATGTAAACTAGAAGCTCACAAAACTCTGCTTGATTTCATAGTTTGTGTTTCTGTCTTCCTGTAGTGTCTTAGAGTGAGGCCCAGGCTCCAGCAGGCCTCGGTGAGCACCGGCATGATGGAGGGGGGTATGCAGCTGCTGAACCGGGATGGCCACAGCATCTCGCACAACTCCAAGCGCCACTACCATGACTCCTTCGTGTCCATGAACCGCATGCGGCAGCGAGGCCTGCTCTGCGACATCGTGCTCCATGTGGCCAACAAGGAGATCAAGGCGCACAAGGTGGTACTGGCCTCTTGCAGTCCATACTTCCATGCCATGTTTACAAGTAAGTCTTATTCTGTTACTATTTTTAAAGTTTTTTCTGCATTATTAAAGATAATTTTGTGACACTTTTAGAGCACGTTACCAAATAGATTGTTTCAAAGCTAACACACATGAACTAAGTCACAAAAACCAATTTGACTTCACATGGTCTTTAAGGTGTATTGTGTATTGTGTAGTGTTTATTCCTGATGTGTACATTACCTCAGCTTCCTTTTCAAGGCTTTCCTTCCTTCCTGCCTTTTGTCATCACCTAATGTTTTTTCCATGCTTTATTCTCTTCCCTGTCCTGGTCTCAGGTCAGCAGGTGCCTGGTTTTTCCTATTGCTCGTGTGTCCCGCTGCACCTCAGACTAGAGTGTGATGGTATGAGTCAGGACAGTGTGGGCTCTTCAGAGCCATGGCTATTCTGAACTTACCATACACTACATCTACTAACAATGCACTCATTTAACTCCATTATACATATCAAAACTGAAACCGCTTAACAATACATGCACTGGACTAATCTGTTCTCAAACTGAGTTTCTGCATTTCTCTTATAGGGAAAGCTATGTACGATGAAAAATAATATCTTAATAGAAATGTGGTTAACATTGTGTATTTAAAACACCAAAAGGAGATCTTCTCTTTTCTTTCATAAAATGACATTACATATGCTTTAAGATGTTTTTGAGTGTAAAAACATATGTTAATAAAACATTTTTTAAAAGGTCTCTCCCGGAAGATTTTTAGAATTATCATCACTGAATAAATTAGAAGATTCTATTTGATTTTTATCAGTACTATTGTTGTTACTTGCATGTTTTTGTTGAGTGATTGCTTCTTATGAAAATGTTATCAGTGATGGGAATAACAGCGTTATAAATAATCGGCGTTACTAACAGCATTACTTTTTTTAGTAACGAGTAATCAAACAAATTACTGTTTCCCCCATTACAACATTACTGTTACTGACAATAAAATGTGGCGTTACTATAATTTTCACGTTGCGTTTTTCTTCTGAGGTAAATTGTGGCTTATTCCTCTCAGCGCGTCTTCTTCCAGAATCGAAAAGAAGCCGAGATGAACTTGAGGACGTTTGTTTACGGAGGCAATGTGGGCGTTTACCTACATGTTCGCGCATCTCACGTGGATGTTTAAAATTTGAAAAACGGAGCCGTTGAAACATTTTTTAATGTTGCCATGAATATAGTCATTGTTGCTGATATGGCATTAAAAAAAAAAAATAAGCTTTGTTAGTCAGTAGGAAATATGAAAAAGGTGTTTGTGTTGAGTACAGAATTTGTCAAAAAAGTTAGATAATGAAGTTTAAGTGATGTAGCGATTTACTTAGTGTGAAATCTTTTATATTTTGCATTAGCTTTTGTGTTTTTATAGTACTTCAGGTTATTTCAGTTAGTAGCCATGGAAATATTTAAGTTTTTCATGTAATATTTATATTTTGTTTGAGCTTTATTTCAATTAACAAGAAGGTTTTTAAAAATAGGTTTAGTTAACAATAACAACGCAGTTTCAAGGCTCGTTCATTTATACAGTGATTCCCAGTGTCATGAACGTCATTGAATGTTGTCAACACATTAAATTCAAGCAAAGTTTATGCAAGTTTCATGCAAATGATAAAATGTGGTGACAACCAATGGGAATACAGACAGTGATCTGCTGTCTAATAACTGTGAAGTCAAGTAGGAATGTCTGCTAGCGTCCGACAGCACAAAGACATCCCATTTGTGTCAGATTTTCAAAAGCTATTAGCAGTTGAGCAGTAGTAATAACTGTAAGGCATCCAGCAATAGGAACACCCACTTCGACGAACAGTTCAGCCAATCGGCGCCCTCCAGAGGCCGCTGTATGTTTGAACGGGCCATTACGGTATCGGCGAACCCCTGGGAAACTGCTTAAATCTACCAGTGTTCTACAAAAGCCTTGGTTTGAGATAAATTGCTGTGTTGTAACTGCAGATGAGATGTCGGAGAGCCGTCAGACCCATGTGACCCTGCATGACATTGACCCTCAGGCTCTGGAGCAGCTGGTGCAGTACGCCTACACTGCCGAAATTGTAGTGGGAGAAGGAAATGTGCAGGTACGTCACCTTTAGTGTCTTTTGAGGTGCATTATATATACGACACTCACAATTACCCTGTGTCAAGTTATCTTGTTTGCTTTGTGCGGTATGAGATGTTCAGATGGTTTGTGCAAACTTATAATTTGCATCTTTGTAAATAAAGGTTGTCTGATGAATAAATGTCTTTTGTGCTGTTTCAAAAGAGCAAATGCATACGTGGCAGCTAGTTTACAAGAAATTAACCTCATTAGACTAAAGGTCACATTAGAAAAATTTCTGCAACATTTTCAGTGAAATTCTGTCACCATTGTCTGTCAGTAGTGTAGTGATGCATGTCACTTTTGAGCAGATTTCTGTTGGTTAATGCAGTGAATTCACACCAAATCAAATTAAAATTGCAAAATCTGCAAAAGGAATGTTTTTGTGCTCATGCTAAATTCCTGATTGTGTGGGTTATTATTGAAATGACAGATTTTTGATCACAGAATTTTGTGAGCAAACTCTAGTTTATGTGACCGCACCTTAAGAAAGCCTAATGATGTTGATTCACTTACTTCATTCTAGTTTTCCTCTGTTTGACCCACTGTATCTTGTCTATACCTCGAGCAGACCCTGTTGCCGGCAGCTAGTCTCCTGCAGCTCAACGGAGTGAGAGATGCCTGCTGCAAATTCCTTCTCAGCCAGCTGGACCCCTCAAACTGCCTGGGCATCCGTGGCTTTGCAGACACTCACTCCTGCAGCGACCTTCTCAAGTCAGCCCATAAGTACGTCCTGCAGCACTTTGTAGAGGTATCGAAGACGGAGGAGTTCATGCTGCTTCCCCTCAAACAGGTGAGCCATTTGCTTTGGGACAATAAAAAATGCATAGTTCACCAAAAAATTTTCAGTATTATTATAGCATTTTTATTCGATTTTGAATTTTTTTTTTTTTTTTACTTCAGTTTTATTATTTAGTACTTAAGGCCCCGGTTTCACAGACAAGGCTTAAGCCTAATCCAAGACTAAAATGTAAGCCAAAGCTGTTTCAACTGAAAGAAACTTGCATTGATCTTAAAATATATCAGTGCCTTTGTTTTGTCTTAAGATCCACACCAGTAATGTTTTTTTTCTAAGGCACGTTTATAAAAAATTACTTAAAGGGGTCATCCGATGCCCATTTTCCACAAGTTGATATGATTCTTTAGGGTCTTAATGAAAGTCTCTAATATACTTTGATTAAAAATTCTCAATG
>JAHKKF010502879.1:0-18798 GCA_019740295.1 Labeo calbasu
TTATTTTTTGGGCTACTCATTAGCTGCTGCAAAGTCTGTGCTTTTTCCATTGAATTGGGCTACTTGAACACTGTTGCTGCAGGTTGTTTCTTTATCTCGCGTGCTGAAGCAACCCCAAAAAAGTGAAATGTTTATTCCCTGGAATGGAATTTTTTTTTTACCAGGGGAACCTTTGCCAAAAACATGTATTTCACACCACAGAGTGCGATTTTTTTTTTTTTTTTTTAAAGGGGGATCCCCCTCAGCTCCGGACTGGGCTAGGTTTGAGCAGCAATTGGGCAGGTTTTGTTGTAAAAACCTGGCAACCCTGCTCGGAAGTAAGCCTATGGGCGAGAATTTCAGTTCATTACCCGCTGCGAAGTTTGCAGTTTTCCTGTGGAATTGGGCTACTTTAACACTGTTGCGTTTTTTTTTTTCATGTCTGTGGGTTGAAGCGACCATAAAAATGTCATATTTTTTTCCCTGGAATGCAAATTTTATTTGCATTCGGACCTCGCCAAAAAATGTGTACCCCGCGGAGCACAATTTTTAATGGAGGACCCCATTCAAAATGCAATTTGGCTAGTTTTTAGATAGTTTTGAGTAGCAATTGGGCAGGTTTTGTTGTAAAAACCTGGCAACCCTGCACGGAAGTAAGCCTTTGGGCGAGACTTCTGGTACATTAGCCGCTGCGAAGTCCACGGTTTTCCCGCAGAATTGGGATACTTTAACACTGTTGCCGTGGGTTGTTTTTCATGTCAGCAGGTTGAAATGATCCCAGAAACGTGATATTTATCCCATGGAATGCAAAAAACTCCCTGCCAAAAAATGTGTATTTTACCCCTCACAACACGATTTTTAATGATGGACCCCCTCAAAACATGATTGGGCTAGTTTTGAGCTAATTTTGAGCAACTAATTTTTGGACAGGTTTTGTTGTGAAAGCCTGGCAACCATGCGCGGAAATAAGCCTATGGGTGAGACTTCCTGTTCATTAGCCGCTATAGGGAAATGACTAAAAAAAATAACGTTCATTGAACTGTAAAACTATTTGCACTACAAACCAGTGTGTTCATAATTAAGATAATACATTAAAATAACATAGAAAGACACACCAATTTGCAACATGCAAAATGAGCTGTTTTGTACAGCTAAAAATAAACAAATGGGAAGCCAGTCCCATAAAATGTTACAAATGGCCACACCCACTCTTACAGAATAATAAGGTTGATATATAAATCTAAACCATACCATGGTACACAAATACTTAGAATTGACATTAAAATAACATTAAATATATATCAATTGGGGTGACAAAAAAACAGGAATGTTTCTTTACAAGTTTACGAGATTCAGATGTTCTTTTAAGAGCCTCTTGAGAAATGTTGTAATCAAAGGCTTTGGTCAATTGAGGGCTGAGTGATAGACTTCTCAGATAGGAGAGAGACAATATAGCTTCACACAGGTGAAAGTCTCTAGTTTATTTAGGCTATGTCCCATCTTATATAAGTGAACACACAAAACTAAACAATGCCTTTGTTGTCATACAAAGTGTGAAGAACACATGAATAGCAGGCTTTGAAGTAAAAACGGTATCATATGGACTCGAACATCAACACAATGACTTCAGGTTTGATTCTGAAGTTACAGCAAAGTTTGTTGGAGGACCACAGACATTTATTTAAAATAACAAAAACAAAGTGAATGACTTGGACTGCCACCAGTTCTGGCAGCAAGGAACCAAGTACTTCAAATGCATCATTATTCATAGTTTAAAAAACACTTCCCGATTCATGAGAAGGGAAAGATAATTCTTTGCAAACCACATATTTGGCCCGTCACAAGATTCTTTCTATTTTTTCTGTGCGTCCTTGTCACAGGCAATGACCTGACCCAGACCTACAGGAAAATCCATCTTGCTTAAAAAGGCCCAACATGACAAACACTGTAAATCTCTTATCTAAATATCCGTGTGAGCTCTTACACGTGACAAATTAGTCATACTGTATTATTTTTTGAAGTAAGGATATTTTTTATCATTGTTAGAGACTAGAGTTTAGTACACTAAACACACACCACTGCAATTCCGATGCAGATATCTCAATAAAAGCCTTAAGCAGACAAGTGAACTTCATCAAGACATTTGCGTGATGGCTTAAAAGAGGAACCTCTGTAGTTTGCCTCAGTGCAGTACAGACAAGATGTCTGGGTTTGATAGATAAACATCACAGAGACCAGAGTCGGACAGCTGGGAATCAATATTGCAATACTAGTCAATTGTTCCCTTAAACTCATTAAGACTGTTTGTTTAGAGCTTGTTATTCTACATGTCTAAGTGTGTTTTATGTCAACACACTTAAATCTAAATCAAAGACAGATCTGCCACGCATGTGAATGTGTGACGTAGGTTCTCTGATGGCATCACAAGGTGGTTTAAACACACCCATCTCCTTACGTTACAATACATTACATTCCGCATTCCACCACGTTTGCTCTCCTGAAAGCGCACAACATCTGAGGCCTTATCAGAAAACACCTCTGGCCTGTTAGCACACTCAGGCTTGTGTAAGCTACTTTGTGTTTATATCAGAGTTTTCCATTTGACTTTCTTGGCTGGTAATTTGAGATGTTGCTGTTGTCATGTCATGTTTACAAAATTATAAGTCCCTGTTGTGCAACGGCCGCCGTCTTGCATGCAATGTCCTGGAAAAGGTCACTAATGCTTCCAAGATTATGGATGCTCCCTTGATTACCCCCATTTCATGACCGCAGTGTTCTTAAGAGCCAGCTGTTCCCTATACTTGGAGCTGGGAATGTGTCTGATACCAATTCCTACTCCATTAAAAAAAATGGTTAGCCACATGGGAAATCCTGTGGGCGGCATGACCAAAATCTTATATTGCGGTATGAGTAATTTTATTATGGTAACGGTAAGTCTTTTTCAACAAAGTAGTTGTTGCTGGAATTTGTTACGGTTTTCACGATTATTCATTTTTTTAATTACATTTAATAAAATAAAAACCACATAAAAATCATATAATCATTTATATAATCAAAATAGCAGTTTTATATTTTAATATATTTTAAGATACAATTTATTTCTGTGATGCAAAGCTGAATTGTCATCAGCCATCACTCAAGTCTTCAGTTTCACACAGTCCTTCAGAAATCATTTTAATACGCTGATTTATTATCTATGTTGTAATAATTTGTGCTGCTTAATATTTTTTTTGGAACCTGTGATACTTTTTTCAGGATTCTTTGATGAATAAAAGGTTAAAAAGAACAGTATTTAGTCAAAATATAATTATTTTCTAACATTAAAAGTCTTTGCTATAACTTTTAAATAATTTAGCACATCCTTGCTGAATAAAATAATTAATTTCTTTCAAAGAAAGAAAGAAAGAAAGAAAGAAAGAAAGAAAGAAAGAAAAAAAAAAATTACTGACTCCAAACTTTGAACAGTATAGTGTGTATTGTTACAAAAGATTTAATTAAATTAATTTAATTAAATCTTTTATTCATCAAAGAATTCTAAAAAAAACAAAACAAAAAACAAAACAATCACTGATTCCAAAAAAATATTAAGCAGTATAACTGTTTTCAACATTGATAATACAAATCAGCATATTAAAATGATTTCTGAAGGATCATTTGACATTGAAGACTGGAGTAATGAAGCTGAAAATTCAGTTTGCCTCACAGAAATACATTACATTTTAAAGTACATTAAAACAGAAAACACCTCTTTTAAATCGCAACAATATTTCACAATATTACTGTTTTCTTCC
This sequence comes from Labeo calbasu, assembly GCA_019740295.1. Classification (NCBI taxonomy): domain Eukaryota; kingdom Metazoa; phylum Chordata; class Actinopteri; order Cypriniformes; family Cyprinidae; genus Labeo; species Labeo calbasu. Next base: position 3,771 of record JAHKKF010502879.1, read on the forward strand.
TGCATTTTTAATCAAATAAACACATCCTTGATGAACACAAACCAAAAGATATGATTATAAATTAATAGTACCTGTGCAAAAACAGTTCAAAGCAGGTGTAAAATATATATGCCATTACAGGTACACCTGTGACAAAATATCAGATGAATTCTACATGCACAAAGTTTTAAGGCTCCTTAGCAAGCGAAAATGACCTTCAGTACACATTGGACGTGTTATGCATCTCAATGCAACAAAACAAAATTTTAACTACATTTTTAACAAAGCTAACTACACTGGAAGTCACCGTCTGCACTAAATTATACTGCATAAATACAACGTTATAAACAGTAACACCATAGCTTTACCGGTTCACATATTTATACCAGACCTAGTAAAAAACCTAGGTGAAATTATAGAAACTCAGGCATGAATAAACTTGCTTTGCCCTGCCCTGTGAGAAACAGCCATCAAACCGAATTCATCTACACATGCACACATAAATATATATTTGAACGTGGTCCAGAAGAACCTGTTGGGCCACACAACTAAGCTTTAATTTCTCTGAAATTTTCACTTTATGCTGGATCTATTTTTCTATTCTGTTTCCTGGTGCCTGTATTTCCTGCTTTCTCTCTTTACCACCCCCTTCTCCAGCCTCAAGACTAATTTGAGCTGCTGGAATGAGGCCAGTGCACAAAGCAAATGTATTGCAGCCCAGCTCAGACTGAATAGCCCCATAAAAAAAAATACAATAAATGCACTGCAGGCCTGTTATGACTTAATAGTCCCATTAAAAAAAACAATAAATGCAAACATTGATGATGATGGTCCTGCTAATACGTACCACAATCCAAACACACAGATTCTGAAATCTCGTCAGCAGCTGCAACTTTTGCTATATATTTTAATACATTTGATTTGTTTTAACCATGTTTTTATTTATCACCCGCATTGGGTTTTACAAGCACCAAGCCCAGTTTAAAATGCTGCCAAGATACAGACCACAGTTTGAAGTTTACAAGTGATTGTGTCATTTTATGACTATGTTTTGAAAATGATTTATCTCATTTTTGAGATAAAACAAGTGGCAAACAAATGTCCTGTTGAGGTACACTACTGTTCAACAAGGAGTTCTGAAGGATCATGTGACACTAAAGACTGGAGTAATACTGCTTAAAATTCAGCTTTGCCATCACAGGAATGAATTAAAATATCTTAAAATAGAAAACAGTTATTTTAAATTGTAATAATAGCTCACAATATGACTTTTTTTATTTAAATAAATGCCTTGGTAAGCATAAGCATGGAAGCCGTTTCTGCCACTGCATAAAATTTTTAAAAAAGTAATTGTGATTTTTTTAATCTCACAGTTCTGACTTTTTTTTTTGGCAGTTGTGATATAAATCTGCAATTCTGAGAAATGACATCAGAATTGTGTAATATAAACTCGCAAATCTGACTTTTTTTCTCAGAATTGCAGGTTTATATCACGCAATTGTGACTTTTTTCAGAACTGCAAGTTTATATCTCACAACTGTGACTTTTTTCTCAGAACTGCAAGTTTATATTTCACAATTGTGACTTTTTTCAAAATTGCAAGTTTATACCTTGCAATTGTGACTTCTCAGAATTATGAGTTTATACCTTGATATTGTGACTTTTTCTCACAATTGCAAGTTATTTGCAATTGTTTATATCTCGCAATTGTGACTTTTTTCAAAAGTGCAAGTTTATATCTCGCAATTGTGACGTTTTTCTCAGAATTGCAAGTTCATATCTCATAATTGTGACGTTTTTCTCAGAACTGCAAGTTTATATCTCGCAATTGTGACGTTTTTCTCAAAATTGCATTTATATCTCACAATTGTGACGTTTTTCTCAGAATTGCAAGTTTATATCTCACAATTGTGACGTTTTTCTCAGAATTGCAAGTTTATATCTCGCAATTGTGACTTTTCTCTCAGAATTGTGAGTTTATATCTCGTGATTCTGACTTTTTTCTCAGAATTGTGAGTTTGTCTCGCAATTGTGACTTTTTCTTCTCAGAATTGCGTTTGCATCTCACAATTGTGACTTTTTCTCTGAACTGCATGTTTGTATCTCGCAATTATGACTTTTTTCTTAAAATTGCATGTTTGTATCTCGCAGTTGTGATTTTTTCCTCAGAACTGCGAGTTTATATCTAACAATTCTGACTTTACAACACGTAATTGTGAGTTAAGTCAGAATTGATAGAGATGTGAGACTGCATAGATGTGAGATATGTACTCGCAATTCTGAGAACATTGTACATTGAACATTGAAAAAAGTCAGAATTGCGTAAGAAAAAGTCAAAATTGTGAGTTTATATCATGCAATTTTGAGAAAAAAAAAAGTCAGAATTGTGAGATAAATAGTCGCAATAACCTTTTTAAATTTTTTATTCAGTGGTGGAAACGGGCTTCCATGCATTTTATTTAAACATTAACAAATTTTAACAGACACCAAACTTTTGAAGGACAACGTACATGGCAGCATTAAAAAGCATTTGGTTTATGTTGTGTTCCTGAGAATACTGCAAATCCCTTCTGCACCCCTTGAAATCTTAAGTGCTTGTGCACAGCGAAATATACTTTTAATTCAGGCCAAATGTTATGTAATCCCGGGTCAGGTTGTTGCATTGGAGTGCCAGTGGGAAAAGGCAAATGAAAACACACACTAAGCTCAGCGATATGAGAATATTGCAAGGAAATGACATCATGTTCGTCACAGGATTACCTAACATGCTGTGTAATTGAGGACATGTGTGGCACAGCATTAAAAGTTTTGGGGTGTCTTGTAAGCTTGACCTGAGGGTTCTAATTTTTGTCTTGGATACTACACAAACAAAAGCCTGATGTCATGCAAGACCCTCCCAGACGATTCCAACTCTGGTGGTGGGAAGCCAAACAGCGTTGCATAACCAAGCTTGAATAGTTATCGGTCCACCAGGATTCTTATGATTCAAATTAGACCAGAGTCTGAACCCTGTCCAGACCCTCTAATGAAAGCCCTACGCTGTCAAACATGTGTTGCAGACCTTCACAAGCTTGTACTCTTGCAAATATAGATATAGATATGAAATCTAATGGATACAAACCAAGAGATATGATATCTGAGTAAATTCAAACGTAAACAATGCACAACTGTGACTAAAATTGTTTTTTTCTCATTTCCTGCACTAATTTTGCGAGGAAATTGAGTTAAATATAACAAAATGTACAGCTCAGAGTACTAAAATTTTATTAGCATCATTAAATTAGCCAAAATATTAAATAAATAAACACGCATGGTGTAGGAAATGCGTGTTTTTGGACGCCGCCGTTTCAGTTCTGCAGAAACCAGAAACCAGATTTTGTCTGGGCCTATGTATAGGTCCTCATTTGATGTCCGATTTAGCATAAACCACAGCGGTCATAGCGTGAAAGAATCAGTTTGTCCAAAACAAGAGACAGATGCGAAACAAACAAGTCTGATGTCACTTACATACGTGTGTACTCTAAAATAAACAAATATTGCTGACCTCAGATACAGAAAACTGATATTCATGTAAATAGTGTACTGGATTGCACAGTCACGTACACAAGGTAGTCACAGGTCACGATCTTCCTGGTTTCAGAAACTAATTTCAAATCTTTGGTTTCGTTCTTAGCCAGAGATACTGATTGTGACATTATCTGATATCATAGATCGATATCCACTTTTACATCAGTTTGATTTCTTATCTGGCCAAAACAGGCAGATCAAACAATGCAGTTAGTCATTCTTAACTTGAAACAAACATTAAAGGTGGCAGGGTTTGAATATTAAAGTCATGTTCCGCTCATTAGTCATGTACCGATCAGAATGCTCCCCCTGGTGGAGATACTGCATGTTATAAGCTGGATCAAAATTAAAGGAAATGTTCTCCTCAAATACAAAGACAACGGTTCACAAACGTGGATTTTAACATGCTGATGCAAGAACACATGAGGTTAGATGCAGGCCTGTGGACGTACCTCCTAGGCTGAGAGCGCCGGTCATCTTCAGCACTGCCTGCGTCCTGCAGAAAGAAACGGAGAGAGAGAAAAACCAAGATATAATAGTTAGATCTTGAGTACATTCATATAGATTATGGTGGGCCAGCATGAAATTCAATCCACTCAATTTACTGTAACCATACTTCTGCTGGTATCTGCAACGTTAAGATGATAAACTGGTCTTTTTTTCTATTAAACGTTAGCATTAAACTTCCGTAAACAACAGAAATGATACTAAAAATGTATTCCCCACTGTTGGGGATGTATTACAATAATGAAAATATTTATAATAACAATTCATAATCTTAGCAAAAAACTGACCTTTCTAATATGGCTAATATTCATCAGTATTCATTAACATGAAATTAAGATTCATATGCACATCTACTAATTAAGAATTAAATTAAAATGTCTATATACACTAGCATTTAAATTTATTTTGTTTATTTTGTCTCTTATGCTCAGCAAAACTGCATTTATTTACAGAAAAACAGCAATATTGTGAAATAGTATTACAATTTCCAATTGTATTCTACTTTTATACATTTAAATAAAATGTAATTAATTCTTGTGATGATAAAGCTACATTTTGAGCAGTTATTACTACAGTCTTCAGTGTCACATGATCCTTGAGAAATCATAATACGGTGACCGAAATCTTGCGTTTTGGTGCTCAAGAAACATTTATGAGCATTATCAATGTTAAAAACAGTTGTGCCGCATTTATTTGAATTAGAAGTAAAAAATAAGAATAACCCCAAACTTTTAAACGGTATGTACAATTAAAAGATTTTTTAACAGTAAGATTTTTTTTAAAGAAGTCTCTTCTGCTCACCAAGCCTGCATTTATTTGATTTAAAATACAGCAAAAGCAGTAAAATTGTGAAATATTTTTACTATTTAAAATATCTGCTTTTTATTCTAAAATGTAATTTATTCTTGTGATTAAAGCTAAATTTTCAGCATTATTACTCCAGTCTTCAGTGTCACATGATCCTTCAGAAATCATTCTAATATGCTGATTTGCTGTTTAAGAAACATTTATTATTTTTACTATTCATATTTAAAACAGCTGAGTACAATTTTTTCAGGATTCTTTGATGAATAGAAAGATCCAAAGATCAGCATTTATCTGAAATAAAAAGCTTTTGTAACATCATAGACTATATCATGCAAAAGTTTGGAGTTATTTTTTTTATTTCTATTTCAGATAAATGTTGCTCTTCTGGAACCTAAAAACCTAAAAAAAAAATTATACTCAGCATAATAATAATAATAATAATAATAATAATAATAATAATAATAATAAATGTTTTTTGAGCAGCAAATCAAAATATTAGAATGATTTCTGAAGGATCATGTGACCAGAGTAATAATGCTAAAAAGTCAGCTTTGAAATCACAGGAATAAATTACATTTTGATATGTATTTAAATAGAAAACAGTTCTTTTAAACAGTAAAATTATTTCAAAATGTTACAGTTTTTGCTGTACTTTGGATCAAATAAATGCAGGCTTGGTGAGCAGAAGAGACTTATTTAAAAAAAAAAATCTTCCTGTTCAAAAACTTTTGACTGGTAGTGTAGAATAACTTTATTGTGAATAAAATCAGCATATAGTAGGTGAGGGTCATCATTAAGGTAAGGACACGCACTCCACAAACACCTCATTACCCAACAAAATAAACAAGGATGTTTATTCAAAAACACCTTTTCCATTTGCAGTCTCATTACGGAAGCGAATCTTTTGTCTACTTACTAATGACGCGTCAAGTCTGCTTATCGCGCAAGCACATCCCCATCTTACAGTGATTATTATCTTGCAAAACTAAACCCCTCACTCATATTTCATAGCTAAGCCAAACAGACATGCACACACACACAAAATTCACAAGTAGATGTATGATTACTACAAAGCTTCAGGCTTCCTCTGCTGACAAAGGCCCTGTGTTTAATCCATACTGCCTGTCTCAGTAATCCCAATCCCAGTGCACTTTCTCTCAGGGACCAATGCATGCTGCACATGGACATCACAACCCAGTGCTTCTCAATAACACTGCTTATGGTAAATAAGAGGTAGTGAGGCACCATTCAGATTATAATCACCATAAATATGCAGAGGCAGCAAACAACAGTGTGCGATACGCTGCACTGCAGTGCCACGAACTTGAGGCGTCTGTGACAAAGTAATACAGAACTGTACACCACTGTAATTCATTTCAATACATTTAAGAAACTGGCTAATTTGCTAACCAAATACCAGCTCCCAGCATGTAAAGTTTGCATGCGGATATGCATCACAACCAGCGTTAAGGCTGGCATACTAATAAGGCCCGCTGGGATAGGTTCACTGAGGACTTTGTCTGGAAAACCTTGAGGCATCTCACAAGATGACTCACATGGATGCCTCAGTGGGGTCACATGACGGCCAGCTGGTAATGGGGGGGAAAGAAAGCTCATTTCACTCACATAACCTAATTTTCCTATTTGGTTGTGGCCTTTATGTGGCCTGGTGCTAGCCTAGATATACACAGCATCAGCATCTTAAGGTGAATTTGTTAAGGCAGACTGTCTTAATTTTAGACTCAAAGCAAAAAAGAAAATAAATAAATAAATCAAACACTTGATTGAATTAATCACAGAGCCTTCAGAACAACATACCATGTTATTTGTAACTGCATCAGTATGTATACTGTGCATAATATCCAACTTTTTCTTCCCGTAAGAATAGGCGCTGCCATTTGTAAATTGTGTGGGTCTGGCATCCGGTCTCATCCTACAAAACAGCTCGTTTTGCTGCTTGATACTGCCAATTGGTGTGTCTTAGCATATTATTTTAATGTATTATCTTGATTATGAGCACACTGGTTTGCAAACAATTGCAACAACTGCAAACAATTTTACCGTTTACTGCACTTCGGTAATCTACTCGTTATTTCTTTATAACGGATAATGAACCGGAAGTCTCACCCATAGGCTTACTTGCACGTTTAGGAAAAATGTGGAAAGATTTTTTTCGACTTATTAAAAATGTGATTTCAAAATAGACATTTAACCCTATAAACCCTATAAAGCCTACTGAGTCATATTGGAGAGATATGGAGTGGAAACTATACTTACATGCAAGTAGTTTGCTATACTGTTATAAAGATTTAGGTCTAATTTAGGTCTAATTTAGACTACACACAATCAGAATTTCATCTTACCTTTTGGCTATATGAATATCAGAAACTGCACCAAATTGCATGTTTTTGCTTAGTTTGACAAAAAAAAGTTGTTTTTTTTTCTTTACAAGTATACTTTATATTCTCAATTTTCATGTAAGCTTTACATTCTCCCATATCACACTATGTGAGTCATTGCACATATGCAAAGATTTGATTTATTTTCTGAATATTATTTCCTTTCTCAGACTTGTTTCTGCATTACACAGTGTGTATGAGCATACACAAGTATTTACAGCCAGAAATTTTTGTTATCAAAAGTGAAGACACTTTTGCATAAAAGCGGATTACACCACATCTCTGGGAGTTGTCAAAAAGGCACAAGCAAAAGATGTGGGAACTCATGGTCAGTCTGTGCAACACAGGCAAACATTACAACTGTAAGACATTAGTTGAACACAAATCTTGTGAAGATGGTGGCAGTGAGTCTGTGAGAAAAAATATTGAGAAAAATATGGAGTCTGCACAACTGGATCAGGCCAAAGCATTCACAAATTTGTACAAATGTACAACCTTTAACCTAAACTCAGGCATCCAAGTGCATCTGTTAAGTTATCTATGTATTTTGTGTGCTTTCACCATATTTCAGGTTTAAATATCTGAATTTCATGCCATGTGTCTTACTGCCACTGAAAAAAATTGCTCCTTGTGCACCATGTGATGTGACAAAACATGAGGTGGGCAGAACTAACCCACTTTGCATGCACCATCTAAAAAAAGTTGTTTTTTTTCTTTACAAGTATGCTTTGTATTCTCGATTTTCATGTAAGCTTTACATTCTCCCATATCATCATTTTTACTATCAAGAGTGAAGACACTTTTGCATAAAAGCGCATTACACCACATCTCTGGGAGTTGTCAAAAAGGCACAAGCAAAAGATGTGGGAATTCATAGTCAGTCTGTGCAACACAGGCAAACATTACAAGTTTAAGACATATGCAAGCTGAACACAAATCTTGTGAAGACGGTGGCAGTGAGTCTGTGAGAAAACCTTAAGGCATTTCAGAGAAATTAGGAAGTGGTATGAAACCACAGGGCTGGGCTACTTGATCAAATCACAACAGTTGTTGAGAAAAACAGAGTCTGCACAACTGGATCAGGCCAAAGCATTCACAAATTTGTACAAATGTACAACCTTTAACCTAAACTCAGGCACCCAAGTCACACACATCCCATACATCTGTGAAGTTATCTATGTATTTTGTGTGCTTTCACCATATTTCAGGTTGAACTAAGAAACTTTCCAATTTTTAAATAATGAGAAATATTTGTCCAAATGTCACTGAATATGTACTGCAGATCAGCAGCTAGCAACTAGCTAACAAAACTCTTACAAAACTACAAAAACGACCGCTTTTCCTATCTAATAACTCGTAAACTCGTATAGAAGTAACGTTTAGTGATTTTAAAATAACATTCAAAAATATCAAGCATTAAACTATGAATGCTTAAACAGAACATATTATTTCATATGTCAGACTTCATAAAAAGGCTGAATTATGCAATTTAATATTGTCAGTTGACAACAATGTAGCAAACTTATATGTGACCCTGTACCACAAAACAAGTCATAAGGGTCCATTTTTTGACGAATTGAGATTTATACATCAGCTGAAAGCTGAATAAATAAGCTTTCCATTGATGTACGGTTATGGATGTGAGGATAGGACATTATTTGGCTGAGATACACCCATCTGAATATCTGGAATCTGAGGGAGCAAAAAAAAAACAAAACAAAACAAAAAAAAAAAATCGCTTTTAAAGTTGTCCAAATGAAGTTCTTACAATGCATATTACTAATCAACAATTAAGTTTTGATATATTTACAGTAGTAAGTTCACAAAATATCTTCATGGAACATGATCTTTACTTAACATCCCAATGATTTTTGGCATAAAAGAAAAATCAACAATTTTGACCCATACACTGTATTTTTGGCTATTGCTACAAATATACCCGTGCTACTTAAGACTGGATTTGCGGTCCAGGGTCACATAAGTGTTTGGTGCTGAATGTATACCGTTTCAAATAGCCACTATATGAAGGAAAAGTATATGTAGCGTACAGTATATCTGCACAGTAAAAAATCTTAAAGATAATAATAATAATAAACTCAGTCCCATATCTAAATACTCATTTGATTGTAAAAGGACGGTTTGGGGTACAGAACTGGGCTGCAGGGCTTAAATATCTGAATTTCATGCCATGTGTCTTACTGTCACTGAAAATTGCCCCTTGTGCACCATGAGATGTGACAAAACATGACGTGGGCTTTACAGAACTAACCCACTTTTCATGCACCATTTCCCCCTTTACATCAGCAAACGTATTCAATTCAACAGTGTTGTCTGGACCTCAAAATAGTGGCTATAAGACATACAGGCTTTGTTCACAATAGCATGCTACCATACTGCTATTACCGTTTCTGCATTACACAGTGTGTATGAGCATACTGTGTATGAGCATACACAAGTATTTACAGCCAGAATTTTTACCAACAAAAGTGAAGACACTTTTGCATAAAAGCGCATTACGTCACATCTCTGAGAGTTGTCAAAAAGGCACAAGCAAAAGATGTGGGAATTCATGGTCAGTCTGTGCAACACAGGCAAACATTACAACTGTAAGACATATGCAAGTTGAACACAAATCTTGTGAAGATGGTGGCAGTGAGTCTGTGAGAAAACCTTAAGGCATTTCAGAGAAATTAGGAAGTGGTATGAAACCACAGGGCTGAGCTACTTGATCAAATCACAACAGTTGTTGAGAAAAACAGGGAGTCTGCACAACTGTACATGTGTACAAATGTAACGTTACAACCTTTACCCTAAACTCAGGCACCCAAGTCACACACATCCCAGATACATCTGTGAAGTTATCTATGTATTTTGTGTGCTTTCACCATATTTCAGGTTGAACTAAGAAACTTTCCAATTTTAAAATAATGAAGAATATTAGTCCAAATGTCACTGAATATGTACTGCAGATCAGCAGCTAGCAACTAGCTAACAAAACTCTTACAAAACTACAAAAACGATCGCTTTTCCTATCTAATAACTCGTAAACTCGTATAGAAGTAACGTTTTAGTGGTTTTAAAATAACATTCAAAAATATCAAGCATTAAACTACGAACGCTTAAACAGAACAAAGCACACCGGCTAGTTCCAGGTCTACCACTGATAAGCTCAGTGCCGTTTTTGCGCATGCGCAGACCGGGTGAACACCCTAGCTGCCGCTACAGCTCGGACATGAATAAAACCATTTAATAAGTAGAAACAAACTGGTGAAATAGACAAGAAACTCACCGACACGCATGGACTAGAGGTTGTACTAGGGGTTGGCGACCGCTGTACGGTGACAAGCGCCATTCAAGGTCCAGGAACACAAGATGTAAGAGAAGGTAGCGGCGAAACTCACATCATTTCGTGCCGTCGCACATAGGAGGATGTGCAGCGTCTTCGAGGTCGCTCACTTCTGTGTGCTCTGCGCATGCGCGATGCGAACCAGCTGTCAAACAGTAACTTAATAAAGGGGTGAGGCGTCATACTTCTCCTGTTAGTTATCTGAGCTCTCTCCGAATGCTTTTAAATGATGCGTTGTCATGGAAATAACGTCACAGTTGAAATGTTTGTTTGTGGCAGCTGCATAAAACTATCTGAAACAATTTTCTCTTCATTCTTTAAGAATTACTGTAATGAAGAACAGGGAGTGTTATAAATATGACAAAAAATGAGGTAAGACACATCTGTAAGCTTAATTTTGTTACTTATATTTTGTTTCAAAGTTTTGAGGCAGAGTGCTTCCTTTAATATTTTTAATCAAAAAGTTTAAATACAATTTGTGTTGCTGGGGATCTTTTATTTATTTCTGAGCTACTCTACTTTATCCACCTTATTTTTCAACGCCTTAGTAAAAGCCTATTTCTGTGAATGTGCTAGACTTCCGGTTTATTAGTCGCGTTAGGGAAATAACAGGAAGAATAACAAAGTGCAGTAAACGGTAAAACAGTGTGTTTATAATTAAGATATTACATTAAAATAATATGGTAAGGCACACTAGTTTGCAATATCAAGCAGCAAAACGAGGTGTTTTGTACAGCTAAAAGTAGCTGACAGTGAAGGACACAGAAAAAATGACAAATGTGAAATATTACATTAAAGTTTGAGACATGGAGCTTTTATATTTCTTAAATATACATTTTTCCTTATACAATAATGAATCTAAAATACTTAACCTAAAACTGTTATGTTTATATTATTGGTCAACTGCTCTAAAACAGAATACCTTTATAATAAATATCTCATTTCAACTATTCACCACTTCATTTAAAACCTTTGGACTCTAAGCGATACCTCCTTCAATGCAACATTAAGGAAGCTGTGTTCAAGGTGACAGTAAACAATCCACACCTAGATGACTGATGCTAAGGTCATGTTTCATTGGGAGCTGTAGTCAGTCCCTAACCATCCTCATTAAGATGGGGAACCTGTTCCCCATAGTCAAGACAACTGATGAGAACACTACAAACACCAAACATTTGAGTCACTCAAATAAAAAGAAGGCTGTTGTAGTCTCCTGGGTTCCGAGGCTGAATAAAAGGCACGGCAATTACACAAATAAAGAATTAGAATAAAACTGGCTAATTAAAAACAAGTCTGACTTTCAAATTCAGACAGTTTAACTGACCTGATATTTATTTATTTTATTTCTAAAAGATTGTTCTCAAATGTTTAAAATAATTTATATAAAAATATAGATTAAAAAAAGTATTTAAAACACATCACAATAACCATAAATATTTTTTTGTATCTGCTTTTTCATCAGTGTGCTGCACAAATTAAGGGATTATTTATTTATTTTATTTATTTATTTTTCTGATATATATATATATATATATAATATTAACACAAAATAACACCAGCAATAATTTATTTTTGTTTATTTATTTTTTCAATGTGAAATGAATTTATTTCTTTATTTATTTTAAATGTATTTTTAATTTTATATTATTATTATTATTATTATTATTATTTTTGCTGATGAAAGATTTTTCTCAAATGTCTAAAATAACATACAAAAATACATATAAAAATAATAAAATAACACTAACCAGAATCTATTATTATTATTATTATTTATTTTTGTCAATGTGCTCCACAAAGAAAGGGCTAAATAAGAAATGTATTTTATCTAAATATTTATTTATTTATTTATTTATTTATTTATTTTAAATTTGCTAATAAAAAACTTCCCAAATTTCTAAAAATGTAAAATAATAATATATAATAATATACTTAAAAAATAATCATAAAAATAATAAAATAACATTAGATAACACCAGCGAGAATAACTAATTTTTATTTATTTACTTGATCAGTGTTCTGCACAAATTAAGCAAATAATATATTTTTTATTTTAAATTTTTTTTTTTTTTTTACTAATGAAAGATTGTTCTTAAATGTCTAAAATAATTTACAAAAATACATATAAAAATAATAAAATAACAAAATAACACTAAATATACATTATTATTATTATTATTATTAGTTTGTCAATGTGCTGCACAAATTAAGGGGTAAATAGGAAATGTATACCTTTATTTGAAATGTATTTATTTTTTGATGATGTTAACACTACTAATAACACTAACCGTAAATTATTTTATTTTATTTTTGGGTGAATGTGCTGCACAAATTAAGGGGTAAATAATAAATGTATTTTAAATGTATTTATTGTATCTATTTGCTGATGAAAGATTGTTCTCAAATGCCTAAAATAATATACAAAAATAAATATAAAAATAATAAACTAACAAAATAACACTAACCTTAAATTATTATTTTATTTATTTATTTATTTATTTTGTCAATGTGTTGCACAAATTAAGGGGTAAATAAGAAATGTATGTATATGTATGTATGTATGTATTTATTTATTTATTTATTTATTTGCTGATGAAGAATTGTTCTCTAATGTCTCAAATAATATACAAAAATACAGAAAAAAACTATTAAATAACCCAAAATAATTCCAACAATAAAGAATAGAATACAAGAAGAAATAAAGGATGTGACAAAGAAGTAAGAGAGCAGCCAGACCTAAAACAATGCAGCCTGGGAGTTTTAAACAAGCTCTGAAAATGGCAGCATTCGTGAAACCCCTGGTTGAAATGGGTAAAGAATTCCACAGCCAGACGGCAGCTGGTGGGAGCGCTCTGTCACCCATGTGTCATATGACTGCATATGTACGGAGGAGGGTGCTATAATAGGGCCTAAATAGAAGGGCTTGATCATAAGTCTAGAGCTGATTGTGTTATCCAACAACTTTCTTTATCCTATTTAGAAATACTAGACTAATGGAAACCAATCCACCTGAGATTTTTCTCAGAATATTAGCATCACTAGTGGGATGTATGTAGGAAAAATTCATCAAATCCTTTAAAATATCTGGATTACAGATTATTGAAAACCTCCATCCGCTCTGCTCTCCATCCCCCATTTCATCCCAGCAGATGTACCATGCTGTTTTAGAGAGCTTGTGGGAAAAAACACAGCCTACAATCAATGCACACTCATTCTGTCAGAGAAAACAAGCAATCAGCTGGAGATACAAAACACATTGATTAGCAATGAGACACCGCAGTAAGGGGGACAGAGAAAGAGGGGTAAAAAAAGGAATTATTTTGCTGGGTGTGGGTGTTTTGACATTGATTAATGGATTCATCTCACAGCATTATTGCTTTCAGCGGTCGAACGTCTTGTTGGTTATTTAACGCATCACTATTCCTCATATTTCCTCCATACAGTTAAAGTCACATACCATGCATTTTGTCTAAAAAAAACAGTCATACATGAAGAAATAGAAAGGCATTCTTTTCTACATCATGATGTCTCCATGTAATTATTGTTTTGCCGCATGGATACGTCTCACATTTTGTGTGTTATCACAAGCATGACACTGTCTGCATCTGTCAGTGACCGTATCTCTGTCTCCCCGTGTGGATTAGCAGGCAGAGCAGGGAAGATAAGATTGAGATTAGGGGACACTGACTGATTTTAAGACAGACAGACGAACAGCAGAGTCTTTTAATTAAAGTTCGACTCGGAGAGCTTGCCTCAGTGACAGTGAAAGGGGGGCTGGAAGGGTGGAGTAAGAAAAACTGCTCCTTTTTAATGCTCTATTTCACACAACAACAAATATAGCGATATAATAACTGGACAAAGTGAAATCAAAATTAATCTGACCGACTTACTCAAATGAGATGCAGTGAACATACTGCTGCTGGAGTAGAACTGAACTCTCATTTCATTATTTTTGTGATATCAGTCGTTTTAGTGTTAATAAAAATCACATTTGAGAACTCTTATATGTCAGGAAAAGCACTATAACCGCAGTGTCCACAGTGTGAAAGCAAAAGAAAGTTTTAACAGCAGTATTTATATTTGTGACCCTGGACCACAAAACCAGTCTTAAGTCNCTGGGGTATATTTGTAGCAATAGCCAAAAATACATTGTATGGGTCAAAATTATTGATTTTTCTTTTATGCCAAAAAACATTAGGAAATTAAGTAAAGATCATGTTCCATGAAGATATTTTGTAAAATTCCTACTGTAAATATATGAAAACATTTAACATTTTTGATTAGAAATATAGAATATAGAAAAATAGATTTTCTCAATATTTAGATTTTTTGCACCCTCAGGTTCCAGGTTTTCAAATAGTTGTATCTCCACCAAATATTGTCCTATCCTAACAAATATATGGACATTAATGGAAAGCCTATT
>JAHKKF010502880.1:0-10814 GCA_019740295.1 Labeo calbasu
TTTTTTTTTTTTATATATTTTTAATCAAATAAATGCAGCCTTGATGAGCATAAGAGACTTCTTTAAAGCCTATTACAAGTCTTACTGACCCCAAACTTTTGAACGGTAGTGTATATATATATATTATAAATCTTCAAATAAAATCATCAAATAAAAACTGATAACTGGTTTTGTTGTCCAGAGTCACACACAGCCTTTCCCTTATCATTTAAATAAACTTTATATTACACTATTACTTTATTTTACAAATGACAGTGAAAGTTTGAATAATGTTCATATTAATAGGCAAATCCCCACACTAATTCTCTCAAATGGAGCATTAACTGACACAAAAAAAGACATTAACTTATGTCATTTGAATATTTATTTATTCTACTTCTGTTTGTGTAACACGACTGTACACATGCTCGCTTTATGCCTAAAATAAACTCGTCTTGAAATCATGGTAGCAGTGGTTTAACGTTGATTTAAAGGCAAACCATTTCAGTCTAGTAGCCGTGTGGATCTGATCTAGGACGAGAGGTTGCAACCCCTGACATGATTGAATCCCACTGTACTCCTCCTTTAATCTGTGCTCTTGCTTAACTTTGTAATGAAATATATCAGCGCGGTCGGGGTGAAGATAAGACCGAACTGGACGTTTACACCAGCAATCGCGAGGCCACGGCTGTGCTTGTGGTGATTGATGGCGCGTGTCAAACCGGCTTAACTGAAACATCCTCCGTCAGTTTTGCCCTAGTCAGCCTTTTATGCTTTGGAAATATGACTCCTACAACAGACAGAGTGCATCACATCTACATTATTGTACCTTCCAGCGGATTCCAGTAGAAATGATTGCTTCCATTTGGTGGCAAGCCTGACTTTCATCTGATGCATCGCTGGCTAGAAGCACAGATGTCCTCAATTCATTAGGAATCGAGCCCGCCCAGTAGAGTAACTGGCAGTGGTTGGCTTTTTCCTGTCAAATCTGTTGTTCTGTGGATATGAAGAGAGAGTGAGCTTGAGATCTGCCATTTGTCAGCTTGCTGGGAAAAAGCTTTGAATGGGATCCAAAAGAGGAAGAGATTGTTCCTTCTGGATCCCTGGAGTGAAGAAGGAATCTTGTTTTTTTCCTTCTTGCTAGATATTGGAAAGAAGCAAATTGAGCAATTATCACTTTTCTGCATTCGATTGCTGCTCCAAATGTATAATGAAATTACTCTGCTCTAAAGCACTTCTGCCAATATGCAACATCTGTAGTGCAGCTCTGAGTTCAATTACTTCCAAATCACATTATAATTCCTAATAAAACTGCCTACTCAATGTCATTGAACTGTGGCAACAAAGTTTTTGTCCTTTAATTTAATGACTGTGATCACTGTTATGGGATTATAAACAAGCAGTTTTGATGCATCACAGCTATAATTTGTATTACAGAGCTTGTACACTCTCAGACAAAAAGGTACAAAAGTTGTCACTGGGGCAGTGCTTTTTCAAAAGGTACAAACACGTACCATTTAGGTACTAATATGTGACCCTGGACTACAAAACAGCATGGGTATATTTGTAGCAAAAGCCAAAAATGCATTCTATGGGTTAAAATTATTGATTTTTCTTTTATGCCAAAAAGATCATGTTCCATGAAAATATTTTGTAAATTTCCTACCATAAATATATGAAAACTTAATTTTTAATTAGTAATATGCATTGGCAATTTTAATTATGCATTAGATTTTTTGCACCCTCAGATTACAGATTTTCAAATAGTTGTATCTGTGACATATATTGTCCTATCCTAACAAACTACTAAATGTAAAAAAAAATTGCTTATGACTGGTTTTGTGGTCCAGGATCACATCTGTGCACTTAAGGTAATATGTACCTTTAAGGTACTAATATGCACTATTTAGGGGTAAATAAGGTTCAAAGGTACACCTTCTGAAAGGACACCACCCCACGCTTTTGTACCCTTTTTTTCGGAGCAGAATTCAGAAATGAGTAAGAATTAATAATATAAATAGAATTTATTTCACATTCCACAGCTGAATTAAGTTGAAAATGACGTTGGAAGAGTAATCTGCTTGGTAATGGCAGTCTGAGTGTGTGAATGAAATTTGAATTAAATGTGTGTGAATGAAATGAAGTGGTCTAAACATATTACCTATAAAGAATTAAATATAAAAATAAATATATAAAATGATCTTTATTTAAAATGTCATGTATAATTTTAGTTTATGTACACACATATACAGTTGAAGTCAAAAGTTTACATACACCTTGCAGAATCTGCAAAATGTTAATAATTTTGTTACATGTTGTTACCTGAATGATCCACAGCTGTGTTTTTTGTCTAGTAATAGTTGTTCATGAGCCCCTTGTTTGTCCTGAACAGTTAAACTGCCCGCTGTTCTTCAGAAAAATCCTTCAGGTCCCACAATGCATTAAAGAGCCGGGGGGTGAAAACTTTTTGAATTTGAAGATCGGGATAAATTCAACTTAATTCGTCTTTTAGGAAAAATGTAAGCACCTTCTGTAGCTTCTAAAGGGCTTTCCCCCCCCTCCTCTGTCCTCAGTGTGAAAAGATGGATCTCAAAATCATACAGTCATTGTTGGAAAGAGTTCACATACACAAAAATGCTGAAAAAACAAAAAAATCTGTTGAATCTGAAGGATTTTTCTGAAGAACAGTGGGCAGTTTAACTGTTCAAACAAGGTACTCGTAAATAACTATCACTAAACAAAAAACACACCTGTGGATCATTCAGGTAACAACACAGTATTAAGAAACAAGTGTATGTAAACTTTTAAACAGGGTCATTTTTTATAAATTCAACCATTATTTTCTCTTGTGGACTATATGCAAATGTCTTTTATGTGAAATATCTTATTTAGGTCGGTACAAATTTAAAAAATAACATGCATTTTGTATGATCCCTTTAATTTTGATAAAAAAATTAACATTTTGCAAATTCTGCAAGGTGTATGTAAACTTTTGACTACAACATACAACTTTTGATTTTTTTTTAATTCTGGATTTGAATTGGAATTAAAAAAAAAAAAATTAATTCAAACTTCCATTCTGAATGCACAGTAAGTCTGGTTTGCTTTCAGTTTGCAGTCAATTCTTTCTTTTGATGTCCGATTGTAATAAATGTTTTTATGTCCTTATTTGTTGCCAAAGCAAATAAGACTGCAGACATAAGCAAGAATAGAGAAAGCCGTCTACTTCCAGTCTTAACCAGATTGTGTCTATGTACGAGTGCTTTTTTTTTGGTCCTTCTCTCAGGGCCCCCCGTCCCCTCCTTTGAGGAGGATTTAGCAAGTGCAGCTTTGTGAGTGTGCGAGGGAGAGTGTCTGCGCACTCTCACAGCCGGGTGGGCCGGCTGAGGGTCACGGGTCACTGGCCCGCCCAACTTCCATCAAGGAGAACAAAGCATCCCCCGGCCCAATGAAAGAGCAGGTTGGGACTGGGCTCAAGTCCAAGGGTCCCCGCTCACACTGGGGGCTGAAATACGTAAAGAAATAAATAATCAAATAATAATCAGATCCTCAGCCGTCTGGAAACCCGGTCATGTGGGAACGCTCGACGTGCCCATGTTCGGTTCCTGAAGAGCCCGAACGAAGATACGTCCCCCTTTTCACATCCCTCCCTTTTTTTCTCCATCACTTTGAAGTCTGCTTACTTTTGTTCTTTACATAACTCGATCTGATTTTTTTGAAAAAGCTAATTTGTATGCCTTTCCAGTGACATAGCTGCCACCCAGAATTCTTCACAAGGAGGTGGCAGGGAGGTCAAACCAAACAGACGGCTGAAAAAGAGGCCCAGGTATGACTAAGCTAAAACATATGATAAGAGACCTTTGAATTATTGTCACTGTGTGCACATTCATGCACAATGGAGGATTAAAGGCTTGCCAGACAAAATCACTCAGAGAGTAGGAAGTTGGGGGAGGGGCTTTTTTTGGTTTTCTCTCTCGATTAATTTCCCGCCTAAACCACTTACTCCCAAACACGACGACCATGCAGAGCGAGCCGACAGATTACACAGATGGACAAATATTTGCTCTGGTTTTGTTCCAGTGCAATTGTGAAGCTTGAATGTGGCTTCAGTTAAAAATTTCACAGGGAGTTTTTCCAAAGCGAGCACATTTTAATGCTTAATTTAACTATTTAAATTTAGAATTGAACAACTGTTTCACTTTTAATTCATGAATTGGAATCCATCTATTCCATCAGAATTTGAATGGAAAGAAGAGGAAGCTATTTTAAAAAGTTCCGAAATTGGAATCTGTTGACTGTAACATATTGATAATAAATTTAAATTAAAAAAATGAAAATTTTATTTTAAAATGTAATATTTTTTTTAAATAATTTAATTAAAATAATTATTTTAATATTAATTTCATTATTTAATTTTTATTTTAATTAATCAATATATTATATGACATTAATTGCAATATTTTTATTTCAGAATTAATTGTATTTTTAAAAATAATTATTAATTATTTTTAATTATATTTAATATTAATTATATTTAAACTGTAAAATTTACTTTAAAAAAATTTCAAAATTGCTGTTTTAACAGTAAAATTTACTAGTAGTTTCTCAATTTTATTAGTATGTTTGCTACTGTAATTCAAATTCATTTCAAGTTGAGGAATTTTAGATGTGAATGGTACACTGGTGCATAAATCAGTTTTTGGCTTTTAAAATGGAAACGGAATTTAAAGCTAAAAAATCCTGAATTTTAGGACTTTTCACCTTCCTTTCCTTTAATGACGCAGTTTATGCCATTTTAACTTCCCTTTTAAATGCTCTGTTGCGTCTTTTCTCTTCTCCTCGGACTTGTGCCAGGAAAATGACAAATGTACTGCTATGTCTTCTGTGGGAGCTGATTTCTAAGGTCTCTCCTCTTTTTTATAGAAGGAAATGGTATTTGGAAGCTCAAACAGGATGTCCCGCTGCTCGTCCTGACTGTGAACCCCCACCCAACACTGTGAAATGGCTTAAGTTAATCCAAGATCCTGAAAGTAGTGCCGTTTTTTTTCCCTCCCTCTTGTTCTTCATCATTTAGAAGGCTTCAGGAAAAGAAGAAGGGGACACAATGATTTCCTTCTGGTGTGTCTCAAACACAGACAGACTACCCGCCGTGCCAGACTATCTCCATGAACGTGAGCAGTGTTTATGTCCAGCATTTGACGAGGTTTGACTTGAAGGAGCTGAAAAAAAACCCTTTTCAAATCAGACTCTCTGAGATTAATATAAAACAGCCATCTTTGTAAATTATAATGAAATTAGGTAAACACTTATTTTTTCAACAGGAAATCGATTTTGACCTAATAAGGCTTTCAAAGAGTGAAAAACTTTGCGGTGTGTTAACAGATGGTGCCAGAAGAAAAGCTGTCTGTCTCTAAATGTCACTTGGGACATTTTTTTTCCGTACTTTTTTTGTGCCCAAACCCATCAAAGCTCTGGTATCTAAGTTGCTGTGGTTCTTTTAATTGGCTCATGGCTCAGATTTATGAAGTAATGAACAGGTGTTGGGTGGGAGGGACAGCATGACATGGATTATAAAGAACCCCCACCCCATCTCTCTCACACACACATCTATAGTTCTGCTGTAGTTCTCATGACCACTTTCTCACTCTGCATTTGGAGATCCAACAAAAAATCCAATTTGTCATGCAACATCAGGGTGTTGAATTCTCCTCTTATTTATACTTTTCACAAATTCACAACCAGGTTTTACAGGTAATTCACTGAAGATCTATCTATCTATCTATCTATCTATCTATCTATCTATCTATCTATCTATCTATCTATACCAACGAACGAACGAACAAACAAACTAGATAGATAGATAGATAGATAGATAGATAGATAGATAGATAGATGATAGATTAGATAGATATAGATAGATAGAATGGCAAAACAAACTAGACAGATAGATAGATAGATAGATAGATAGATAGATAAACTGATGTGTTTATTTGTTTACAACGGCTATCTATCTATCTATCTATCTATCTATCTATCTATCTATCTATCTATCTATCTATCTATCTATCTATCTATCTATCATTTAGCCATTCTAAACAAATGAACGAACAAACAAATCTATCTATCTATCTATCTATCTATCTATCTATCTATCTATCTATCTATCTATCTATCTATCTATCTATCTATCGTTTGTTCGTTTTGCCATTCTAAACAAATGAACGAACAAATCTATCTATCTATCTATCTATCTATCTATCTATACCAACGAACGAACGAACAAACAAACTAGATAGATAGATAGATAGATAGATAGATAGATAGATCGTTTTGCCATTCTAAACAAATGAATGGACAAACAAATCTATCTATCTATCTATCTATCTATCTATCTATCTATCTATCGTTTGTTTATTTTGCCATTCTAAACAACTGAATGAACAAACAATATCTATCCATCTATCTATCTATCTATGAATAAGAATGTATATAGCGCATTACTAATAATACTAGTAATCAAAATTTTCTATAGCACATTTAAATACAGATATCAATATCTAGTCATATCAAGTATTCATCTCTGAATTCTCTGTTAACAGCTATTAAGGTTTTAAAATCAGAATTTCTTGTGCCAAACTACATGCCTTACATATTCCTTGGTGAATTATTCCCCATTATTGGTGTGAATCATGCTCATCTGATAAGAGCTGCATACTTTCCACATCAGTCCCTCTAGAGACGCCATTGCTCACAACAAACTGACCACATAATGGAGATTACTCATACTCTGAAACCATCCAAACATCTCATTCGTTAATTATCAATAAAACAACAAGCTTGACGTTTGCTCACATCTCAAACCCGTAAGCTTTTGGAACAACTGTAGCAGGGCTGGCGTTCAATGCAGGATGCTGGATCCAGAGCCAGCTGCTCTCCCATGAATGCTGTGGAATGGTGTTAAGTGAAGTGGCTTAACCGTAAGCCTGTTAGAGATGTGCTCACACTTCCCATCCCTCGGCCTCTGTGAATCACTGAACAACAGAGGCTTTGTAGAGCTCTGAGTCTGAGTTTAGCAGTACAGTCATTTGAAACATTCACGATTAGCTCCAACCCCTTCTTCCTGAATCAGTCAGACACTTGAGGGCCTGAATGCCTCAAATAACAGCTTAAAATTCATGGCTATAAACAAGGAATGTCTGTTTTACAGGCTTTATGGTGTGCAGCCAAAGCACAAGGGAATTGTGAACTTTTGAAATTTGCAAATTTACATGAAGTTGTCACAGAAAAGTTGTTTAGTTGGCTTAGATTATATATTATCATTCAGAATGGCTGACAAACGTCAGCACCAATAGTCGTGTGGTTAGCGTGCCGACATATACAGCGCAACTGTGCTCATGGTGACCCGAGTTCACTTCCCGCCTCAAGGACCTTTGCTGATCAAGCTTCCTGTCATCTCTCCACTGTTCTATCTGAATAATAATATCTGAATATCTAGTATGGAGTTGGAGTATGTAACTGTATACTTTCCAGCTTTTATGGAACTACTTGCTTGATTTTATTGCTTTGTGTTAAATTGTTAAACCTATGCTGAAGTTGCTGAAGACCTATGCTGTACTGTACATTTCACCTTCTTTTTAGGACCCCACCTTGTATCAACAGAATTCTTGGATTTCTACTGTTCAAACATCTATAATCCATAACCCAATATAATAAAGATAGACTGGCTCCTTTTATTTTAAAAGGCTACAACTGACACTGAGCTACTTTAGGAAATAGCACTGTTTTGCTGTACCTTCCCATTTCATAGCTGGACCACCCACATTAACAAACAGAAAAAGCATAAACACTCTTCCTGTCATCACAATGAGTAAGAATCAGGGATTTGACCCCAGGCGGTCTAATGCATTAATAAACCATGTTCATGAACTTTTCCCCATATGCAGTTGTTCTTTTATGCACTCTACGGGCTCTTAAAAGGTTTTGATGAGACTGCCAAGACATGCACAAACACCAAGGATGACAACATGGTAAAGATACAGCAACTGCATATAATCCATTAATTCAAACTCATGTCATTAGATGAAAACAAATCTACAGAGTCTTTAAAATGCACTGAAATGTTCAAGACCCAGAAAGCTATAGTAAGGACATTGTTGAATGGCAGCGGACTCTGACATGTAAGAGAAGAATTGTTGAATAAAGTCATTATTTTTGTTTTTTTTTGTGCACAAAAAGTATTCTCGTAGCTTCATAATATTAAGGTTAAACCGCTGATGTCACATGGACTATTTTTTTCGATGTCCTTACTACCTTTCTGCCTTGAAAATGTCAGTTGCGTTGCTGTTTATGCAGGGTCAGAAAGCTCTCGGATTTCATCAAAAATATCTTGATATGCGTTCCGAAGATGAACAAATGTCTTACGTTTAGAACGTAAGTAATTAATGACAAAATTTAAATAGAAGAAAAATAATGTTCTTCCATTTTCATAATTGACAAAAATGCTGTTCATTCCAATGCTAGAAAGCATTTTTGTCAATGTCGTGTTTTCCTCATGTCGTGTTACAACCATCTCCCCCCACCTTTTTACACTTTTGATGTTTCTGTTTAAAAATCAGCCTACGAAAAAATACTTAATAAATTAAATTGTCATTAAGCTAGCCTATATACAGATATTGGATTTAATCTTAAAAAATTGGTTTCTTTCAATTTGCACAGGTTTTGTAGTTCTTTTTGGAACTGATTGATCATAGGCCACACCAAGGACACACCAAGCCAACTTCAAAGAACTAGTGGCGACAAAAGCAGATGATGTTGTCGCCTCATGTCGGCAGAGTCTGGAACACACTGCACATTCTACAGCCGACTGCAAACTTAGCAGAAATTAGCTGTCTGTTGCCATTTCTCAAAGTGAAGGCTGCATCCTCCAGTGGTTGCATTTGTAGGCTGCATGCGTCATAAAGAGGATCTTAATTTATAATATTAACAATTCTACATTTGACCATTATTCTTAGTGAAGTGTAAATTTTTGGGATATGATTATAACTCGCGAAAGTAATGCTCAGTTAACTGAAATGAACTATTGATGACGTATGCAGCCTGCAAATGCGACCTCCTGAGGATGCAGCCTTCCCTTTGAGAAACGGCCTATGGGCTTGTTAAGTGCTGACGAAATGCGTCCAATAAACGCACCAACGAACGCTGTTTCCGGGTCCAAACCCCAACTTATTTCACTTAAGAATACTATCTCAGCAGCCGTTTATGAGCACTCTTTATTCATATTAAACATTTAAGATAAACGTTTTCAAATTTACGGTGTACACTACAGTCTCCGTGCTCACAGTGTCCCAAACACAAATAATTTTATATATTTATTTATTTATATTTTCATTGTATGGCTATCTGGGATTTCGGTATGGAGTTAAAGGGAAGGATTATAATTTTATGGTAGTATTATATCACATTGTAAGTGTATAATTAGTACCGTTTGTTGTTTTCTCATGTCATCTGATAGTCACGGATGAGGTGACGCTTGACGTCAGACTTAACAAGTGAATAGCCAATCTGCTGCTTTTAATAGTATATATTTGTCATTCAAAAGGAGAAACCGAAACAAGGATATACGAACTACACACAGATATAGAAAATTTAAACAAAGAAGCTTGCTTACCATTTTTAATATCAGTTGTGCTGATAACTTTATTTATTTTAAGCGGCTCATGTTGTTATGAATATATTCACATATTGGAATGCTTGGGTAAGATCACGTAACATTAAAAGAGTCTTCTGTTTGTTCCGCTTTTATTTAGACTACTTACTCGCTTTCATCACCTTCGCTTTAATTCTCCGGTACTGAATCGTTCGCTAGCTTGGTCATCTAATCAGAGTTCTCTATCGCGTCGACGGCCCCGACGCCGCTGAATCGAGGAAACTCACGCCGACGTGAGCCCGACGATGCTGGCCGACGCCCAGACCTTGACCGGCCTCCAACCGTCGGCTTGGTGTGTCCCGGTCTTTAGTTTTTCAGTTAACATTCCCAAGATTATCCACAAATAATGCCTTTTTTTGTCACTCAGAAACTGAGGTGCATCCAAGATTAAATCTAAGATTTGATGATAATATAGCACAATGACAGATTTATAGCAACTTTTAAAAGCCAGTCATTTTTGACCAGGAACAGCATATTAGGTAAACGATCATCCACCCTGGTCTCATGATGAAAACATACCTCTGGGAACGTTTTCACAAGACGCGAAATACGTACCGCCATGTAACTTATGCCTACGTTTCCTGACATATTCGATGTGAAATATTCTCTGGGTGGCACTGAGTGTTCGGTTTTTCCCCGGAACAGGTGTTTTGTTTTGTGTGACGTTGGTTTTGTACGTGTCAACCGCAGTTCTGACTTTAAATGTCCGTTGAGTGGCACTATGGGCTTGTTAAGTGATGAGGTAATACGTCCGTTGAACGCACCAACGAACGCCCGGTCCAAACCCCAACTCATCTGATTTGAGAATTATATCACACTGTGAGTGTATAATTAGTACCGTTTGTTGATTTCTCGTGTCATCTGATAAGAGTGTTTGGACCCGGAAGTCACGGAAGAGGTGACGCTTGACGTCAGACTTAACAAGCAAATAAGTCTAAGGCCCTGATCACACCGAACGCGTTTTTTAGTTCTAAAAACGCGAGGCGCACCGCACTGCCTTTTTCTGGTGACTTTAAAAAAAGAGCAGTGCGTTGCGGTTTGTTATGTTGCTAGGCAACCATCAAATCAGCCGTCCTGTCAATCTAATCAAAGGATTATAGCGCGAGCGCTCTAAAATCTTTGTTTTTTT
>JAHKKF010502881.1:0-25906 GCA_019740295.1 Labeo calbasu
AAATTTAAAGGGTCCCTTAAAGGGTTTTCTTACTTTAATTCTGAGTGACACACACTGAACTGCCACAAGCACAGTCAGTGTTTTAAAGTATTAAAGTCACAATGTAGTGTCTGGTAGTATAGCATTGATTACAGGAAGAAGTAGTTCATAATAAGCTCAAAATAAATAAATAAATAAATACAAAGGTTTTTTTTTTTTGGTTTTTTTGGGTTTTAAGTTTCATTTTATGTTTGTGCAGAACCTAAAACAGCAAAATTGAAACTGAAATACAGTTTATATAATTACGTACCTCTCTAACCTGTGTTTAATGTCTGTAACCACAATGACAGAAAATTATAGGAAATTAATGTATTGTTTGTTTAAGCATCTAATTTTTACATTTACATTTATATCCATTTACATTATCCAGAGTGACTTGCACTGCTGTTCAAAAGTTTGGGATCAGCAAGACTGTTTTTTTAAAGGAGTCTTTTATGCTCATCAAGGCTGTATTTATCTGATCAAAAATACAGAAAAAAAACAGCAATATTGTGAAATATTATTGTAATTTCTAATATTGGTTTCCTATTTTAATATACTTTTTGAAACCTGTGATATTTTTTCGTTGTTTTTTGATGAATAAAAAGCTAAAAAGATTTTAAAATAGAAACATAGCTTTTATGACAATATAGGTCTTTACTTTCACTTTTTATATTTAGCACATCCTTGCTGAGTAAAAGTATTAATTTCTTTAAAAATGTACTGACCCCAAACTTTTGAACAGTAGAGTATATTATAACACAAAATGTCTATTTTGAATAAACACTGTTCTTTTTAACTTCTTGTTTATCAAGGAATCCTGAAAAAAAAGTATCACAGGTCCCAAAAATATAAAACAGCACAACTATTTCCAATACTGATAATAAATCAGCATATTAGCATGGTTTCTGAAGGATGATGTGACACTGAAGACTGGAGTAATATTGCTGAAAATTCAGCTTTGCTTCACAGGAATAAATTATATTTTAAAGTATAATAAAATAGAAAACTGTTATTTTAAATTGCAATAATATTTCACAAAATTACATTTTTCTGCATTGTTGATCATAAGAAACTTCTTTAAAATAACTTTTGAACAGCAGTGTACAATGTATTCAGTGTACACACTATCAGTCCTTGCTATACCTGAAAATCAAACCCATGACCTTGGCATTGCGAATGCCATGTTTGAGCTACAAGACAGTAAACATCATAGATGTCATCTTAATTCGCAGAAAATCAGCAAGACAACTCCCACTTTTACACTCTTAAAAATAAAGGTGCTTTAAAAAGTTCTTCACAGCGATGCCATAGAAGAACCATTTTTGGTTCCACAAAGATCCATTCAGTCAAAGGTTCTTTAAGGAACCATCTCTTTCTTACCTTTTTATAATCTCAAGAAGCTTCTTTCACCACAGAGAACCTTTTGTGAAACAGAAAGGTTCTTCAGATGGTAAAGGTTCTTTATGGAACCATTTAAACAAAAAAGGTTCTTCTATGGCATCGTGAAGCACCTTTATTTTTAAGAGTGTATTCTCCACTCCTCCTCACTGCTTCCCACTTTTTTGTCCCACCTCTCTCTACTCCAGCATCCCTAATGAGTCGTGCTGAACGAGACCTCCAAAAAAGGCTCCAAAACGTGGCGATTAGGATCTGGGTAAACCAACTCTGCCTCCTACTTTCCTCCCCTCTTCTCTCACTCTGTCTTTCTTTGTCTCTCACTCTGTATCTCCCTTTCCTTCAATCCCTGTGTGGCTGTATGTAACATCAGTAAAGCTGTCAGGCAGCGCAGCCAAGATAAACAGGCCGAGGGCTGGGTTCAGAGGTGAGAGGGGCTGAAATGTTTTTCCTAAGGAACTGAGGGACCCCTGGAGAACCACGGCTGGGGCCAGGCAAGGGCCAGCGGGGAAGACGATCCCCTCGATTGCCCTCTCCACACTAACACATTGGCCAATCTCCTCTCTCTCTTTTTCTTTCTCTCTCTCTCTTTCTCCCCGATCTGCATCTGTGTACACAAATACTCTCAACAGGATCCCCTTCACACGTACACACACTCATTCATTCATTTGCTGTACTGGCTCTTTAAATTACTGCTGTGTCAACACAAAAGAACCGACACTTACACATATGTAGGTACATATGTACAGTAGGTGACCAACATACAAATTCAATATAACCAAACATATTCATTTCACATTGACTTGCTGTGGAAATAAAATAATTGCTATTTCTTTGTCATATTTTTTAAAAAAAGTGTGATATATCTACTAATCTGCAAAAATGCATGGCAGAAGAGTGCCTGTACAGAGTGTGAGCATATGGTATAGACCTTGGGAGGGGTGATATCACTCACCCGAGAGTGACCTTTCTCCCTTTGGCTTTCTTTCGTCTCGTGCTCTTTTCATAGAGAAAGTACAAACAGAATGACTGAGAGAAAAAGAAAGGGAGCGAGGGACGGTATCCACGTTTGAAAAGCAAACCAGAAGCATTTTATAATCTAGAATGGGGTGATGCACTAAAACGAAGTGGGGAGAAAGGCATAGGCCTGACACGTCTATGCCAAGAAAAGCATGTTAAACTGAAATAGGACAATAAGATTGACAGAGCACAGGAAGTAGAACAGCAGAGGGTGAGAGAGTTGGCTCAGTGGGAGCACGTACCCGATCCCTGCCATCTGGACCGGCGTTCGTAACGCGGCTCAAAACGCAGGGAATCATCTGGGATCCGATTCCTTTTCATCCTACCATGCTCCAGGGTCTCAAAGCTGATTCCGGTTCAGCGCTCCTGACCTGTAATACTCCAACACAGGTTAAACTGTAAATCTACGGCCAGTTATGAAGGTTTAAGAAATGAGTGAGCAGGAAATACAAGGTTGAGAATAAAACAATGACAATGGGGAAATAAAAGGCAATCATTTCCTTTTGATATTGAAATATGTTTTCTAAAGCAAGGTCAGACAGATCCACATCTAAATTTAACCATCATTCCATAAAAATAAGCAGTGGTGGACCAAGTACACAAATCAAGTACTTGAGTAAAAGCACAAATACGTTTAATTAAATATTACTCCAGTAAAACTAAAAAAAAAAAAAAAACTCGAGTGAAAGTACAAAAGTACCCGATTTTTTATGTACTTAAGTAAAAAAGTACTAATAGATTTATTTGAGAGAAAACAGATTTGACCATCTAATTTTCAGCAGTAAGAAAAAAAGTGTTTTAGGCTTGTTGTTTTGCATGACCTCACAGTTATATATGACATGAGAATAAGGCCTGAAGTTAGCAAGAACGTTTTAAGGAAAATATAATTATTTTTTTTTCCTCTCAAACCTTGTCTGTGGTGTAAAAACACCCCTTGCCAAATTCCCCCATAGGGCATCACTTCCCACTTTGATATTTACCGTAGTTACCATGTTCTGAACATCATATCCTTTCTTTTTCTCTCAGATGTAATCTATCTAGGTGGTTGAATAAAAATATTTTGACTTTATATCTACAAATTTCCTCGACTTAGCACCAGCAAGCTTGTTAGCTAGACAGTTAGCATCAGCTAACAATATTTACTTATTTTCAGTATGGTTACAAGAACATTCATATCTGTATACTCGGCTAGCTGATCCAAACAATATAACAATTTATACTGTTGATAAACGGTATAAAACCAGACGTCACGTAGGGCTAAATATGTAGCCTTTTAATAAAACTGTTTTGACCTGAAATATGATTGTCAGTTACAATAATTAATCCTAATATTCGCTCACAAGATCTCCCGGTTCTTACCTGTGAATTAAGTTCACTGGAGACTCGCTCTAAACGGATCATTTGAATCAATGAGTTGTCGACAACTGGATCATTCCAATTCGTGAATGAATCATTTGGTGCGATTTGCGAATCGATGTAATTTGTTCATGAATCAGACACCAATTCTGCGTCTCGGAGCACGTGATATATTATAGAATAACGATATGTTTTATGAAATTTAGTGAAGTAAAATGTACAATCTTATGCTTTGAAATGTAGTGAAATAAAAGTGAAAGTTACTTAAATTAAAACTACTTTAGTAAAGTACAGTTACTTGCACTTAAATGTACTTAAGTGCAGTAACGAACTACTTCGTTACTGTCCACCACTGAAAATACGCGCAAATTCACTATGAAATTTGTAATGCAAGACTCTCGAAAAATATAACACAAAGGGAGTCAAGTCCTAGCGATTCTCTGTTATTTTCTTCAGGTTGGGCATCTTGGCTGGTGGTAATGGATCAGGAATTGGAATTGACCCTTCGCAATGACCCACTCCCCTTAGTTACTGTTGCTATGTTCGACAAACAATGCTCATGTTCTCATGCAGTTAAAAATACATAGCAGAGCAAAGAGAAAACTGAAAACATGCCGACAGACAAGACAAAGCAGGTTACTTCTGGCATGAAACAAGGTTTTAGCTTTCAAATGTTGTCATTTTTAAAGAAATTCAAACAATAAATACCGTTTTGTGGCATGTGAACTGATCGTCTTTTCATATGTACTTAAAGCACGTAATAAACATGAATGAACATCAGAACCTATTTTATTTCAACCGTAGAAAGACATCAATACACAATTTTTCAAGCTTAAGTCCACCAAAGTTAATCTACTCTCCTGTTTGATTTGTTTGTTGGACAAAATGGCGGATTCTGCGTTATGATTGGTCAGATTGTCTGGCAATCAAGCTCTTTGCCAAGGGTCAATTGATATACTCTTAATAAATATGGAATTTCAACTGTTTTTGTTGGAAAATATTGTGTTGTCTAGAGAAAATGTCACTAAACTGTAAAACCACCCCCCAAAAAAGTAGTGTATTATCATTTAAAAGTTAGCGCTTTTTTAAATACTTATATTCAGCAAGGAGACATAAAATTAATCATATGTGACTGTAAACACATTTATAATGTTACAAAAGATTTCCATTTAAAATAAACATTGTTCTTTGAATGTTCTATTTATCAAAGAATCCTAAGAAATGTATCATGGTAATAAAATAAAATAAAATAAAATAAAATAAAATAAAATAAAATAAAGCACCACAACTGTTTCCAGTACTGATAATATTAAGAAATGTCTCTTGTGCACCAAATCAGCATTATAATGATTTCTGAAGGAACATGTGAAAAAAAAATAAAAACAGTAAAAAAAAAAAAAAAAAGAACAGAAAAAAATTAAAATAAAATAAAATAAAATAAAGCACCACAACTGTTTCCAACACTGATAATATTAAGAAATGTCTCTTAAGCACCAAAAACACACACACACACACAAACACAGCTTTCCCTCACAGAAATAAATTACATTTTAGAGTACATCAAAATAAAAACAGTTTATTATTATTATTATAATATAATAACTACTGGCATCCAAAAACATTTTTTTTTAATCTGGTAACATTTTACAATAAGGTGCCATTTGTTAACATTACCTGATGTATTAACTAACATGAACAAACAATTAACAATACGTTTATTATACTATTTATTAATCTTTGTTAATGTTAGTTAATAAATATGCAGTCATTCATTGTTTGTTCATGTCAGTTAACACTGCATTAACACATGTTAACTAACATAACTTGCGATTTTAATAATGCTTAAGTAATTGCTAAAGTATTGGTCATTCTTAATTCATGTTAACTAATGTAGTTAACTAATGTTAACTAATGAACCTTGCTGTAAAGTGCTACCAAAAATCTTACCAAATCCAGACTTTTGAACAAAATCTTCAACCAGATAAAGGACAAAATGACATATCTACTTGTATAAGCTCAGCAAGCTCAAACCTGGCTACAAGGTATATCAAGTCTTACCACAGAATAATGACAATCAAGAAAACAGGATGACAACTGGAGAATATCTGAAACATTGTGCAACATGCATAAAAGGCAAACATAACATGCTGCTTTATTCCTACTTATTTTAATCAGTGTGTTTTTGTGTGTGAATGTGTTTGCATGTATATTTAATTTTACTAACTGCGTATCCAATAAAACAACTGAATCTCGAGAGCCGTACTAAAAAATAAGATATGCATGACAAGAAGGAAAAAGTCACGAGGATGGAGCAGCATATCTGTTACCTGCTTATGGTTTTTCTTTCCCAGCTTTCAGCTTCCTGCCACCGCTGCCCATCAATCTGCCCAGGCCACAATGGTCTGTGACAGAGCCGGGCAGGACCACGGGGGAAGACAAACACTGGTGGATACACACTTCCTCTTCCCTCCCGTCATGCTACTCACACTGGGGTCTGCCAACCTGTCGGCCTCCCTCGTGCTCCACGGCACATCCTCTCGACACATAAATACCCAGGAAAAACTTCCTGGCCTGCTCCAAAACATGTTCCAGAAATAAAGAAGGTGAGACGGAACGAAAATAGAGAAGGAAGATTTATATTTTTTTTTATTCTAGACATTATTGATTTTGCTCTTCCGTATACATCCAGCGCCCCGGGTTCAAACGCATATGCGGCCATAGGATATAGAGAGACCCTGTGCAATTATATTATTTTCACTTGAGCTTTTTCCTCCCGCAGCCCTGAGATGTCCTTTCATTCTCGTCTCTCTCTCACTCACTCAGCATCTGTTACATCTAAACAGCCCACTTAACCTCATCTCTGTCACTTTCTCCGGCGGCAACATGCACATACACACACACAGAGGCATACTTTCTCTGAGGTCTCTCACAATGCATTCATGACAGAAGGAGAGAGGAGAAATCCTTAGTAAAATTACTAGAGGACATTAATCATTAGGGCAGATTATAAGCAGCCCCCGTACTGCCAGATGCCTCTCTGTTTGAGCCTCTGCTCTGCAATCTCAGGGCACTTCACCTCCGCTGCTGCTGCCTCTCAGGGAGGACAGCCATTGTTTCTGGCCAGCTTTTATTTCTTTATTCCTAACATTTTTTAAATAAGGCGCATTAGAGAGGTCTCATCATCTTTTCCCGCTTTTCAGCCCTCCTCAGCTTTGAACTTGGGGGCTGAAAACCACAACCCACTTCAGAACCTTTAGCCCTGTGTGGCCGCACACACACATATATATATGCACATGAAGAAACCCACACATACGGCACAAAAGACTTGTTCCTCCATGACATGGTGCTTCAGGACTGAAAAATAGTCCTAGGAAAGGTTCTCTAAAGGCAACAAAAGGCTAAGGGGAATATAACTACACGTGCACACACACACACACACACAGTCCTCTCTTAAAGGATTAGGGTATGAGAAGCAGTATTTAGGACTAAAACCACTAAAGTAGGGTTACTACCTTAGAAAGTCTCTCTAGGAGTGATAAGTAGTCTCCACCTCTTCTCTCCTTTCGTTGTGAGAAATTGAAAATGGCAGTGAGTTGCTGTAGTAATAACGGTGCTCCACAGCTCCTGTGGTGTTTGCTGACGCAGGAAAACGTATTTTAGCGAGAGTAAGTGCGATTCCATGTTGCGCATGATGGCTTCATACCTGTCAGCTGTGTGAACAAACAGACAAAATCATAGGTAAACCCCAAAGCATCAACAACTACCACACATATGTGCTCAACGGGAAAATTGTGCAGACAGAAACGCATCGTCTGCTATCTATTAAATTTGCACAAGCGTGAACTGAATTACTTCCTGCTGCCTATAACAATGACATAAAGGTGCATAATATTTAAAAGCTGAGGCTAAGCCTTTACATGCTTTCTTTGAAGAAAGGTAAGCTAACAGTCAAATACATTAGTCACAAATAATGTATAATGGTTGTGTGAGTACTTTTGACAGTGTATAAAGCATTTATATAATATATATAATTTATATGCAATATTGTAAATTTTATATTGTATTTTATATTTATATTTTATACTATATTTTATATTTATTGTCAATACACACTACCAGTCAAAAGATTTTTAATGTTTTTTAAAGATGTCTGTTCTGCTCACCAAGTTTGCAGTTATTTGATACAAAGTACAGCAAAACAGTAAATAATATTATTGTAATATTTTTACTATTTAAAATAACTCTTTTCTATTTTAATATATTTTAAAATGTAATTTATTCCTGTGATTTTAAAGCTGAATTTTTTAGCATCATTACTCCAGTCACATGGTCTGCAGAAATCATTCTAATATTCTGATTTGCTCAAAAACATTTATTATTATTGTTGTTATTATTATTATTAATAATAATAATAATTATTATTATTATTATTAATATTATTATTATTATTATTATTATTATTATTATTATGAAAACAGCTGAGTAGAATTTTTTCAGGTTTCTTTTATGAATAGAAAGATCAGAAGAACAGCATTTATCTGAAATAGAAATCTTTTGTAACGTTATAAATGTCTTTATCATCACTTCTGATCAATTTAAAGCATCCTTGCTAAATTAAAGTATTTATTTCTATAATTTATTTCCCAAAACAAAAAAATGATACTGACTCCAAGCTTTTGAATGGTATAGTGTATAATTTTACGAAAGCTTTCTATTTCATATAAATACTGATCTTTGGATCTTTCTATTCATCAATGAATTCTAAAAAAAGTGCTCAACCGTTTTAAGTACTGATAATAATAATAATAAAATAACAACAATAATAATAATAATAATATCAACATACTGGAGTAATTATGCTGAAAATGTAGCTTTGATCAGAGGAATAAATTACATTTTAAAATATATTCAGACAGAAAATATTTATTTTAAATACTAAAATGTTTTCAACTTTTACTGTTTTGCTGTACTTTGAACATTGATTTAATTTGTCATATATAATATATATAATTATCTCTATATATATTTTTTTAAGAAATCACCATGTTTGTTATTTTACAGATGAATATAAAGAACTCTTTTCACTTGTTCCAGAACATTTCATTTGTGGATTCGCTTTGGCTGGCTGGGGTGTAGAAGAGGGATGACCAAAAGGAGCAAAGCGAAAGACTTCATTCCAAAATGTGCAAATAGTTTCCCCTTCTCATTTCCTCTCCTGCACACAGATCTACAAATGCGAGCATAATGACAGTAAATCCATTCAGATAGCGCACAACAATCCAGTTCATTTAAGAACTAGTAGTGGTGCACGGAGCACGGCAGCATCTTGAAACAATGAATCACCGGACAGGACACATTTGGACAACGTCTGTCCATAGTGTTAAACACTAGGTGCAACAAATCCGGATTATCTGGCAATGGATTATCTGGTATTGTTTAGACACACACACACACACAAACTCTCATTACCTCACACCACCATACTATATAGAGTGGGGTTGGGGAAAGGTGCTTGAGAGCGGTGGAACATTAAGTGTTTCGAGTCACCCGGTGAACTCAAAGCTATTGTGCCCGTATGCTGGCCCATATCTGGGAGGCAGGGGGCTCTGCTGTGACAGGATACCATAAAGGTAGTACTAAGGGAGTGAAGTGCAGAGAGGCTTCATCCTGCGCTCTCTGCCCGCTGCCTCTTCACTTGAGTATGTTCTTTGGTATGTGTTGCTCCCCAGCCATTGTGAATCTGTGCTCTCAATGGCCTTATCTCAGTGGTGTGGCATCTGTCCAATAGTTTTAACGGACTAACACTTCAACTGTAAGCAACATATTGTTGTTGCTGAAACTCTATAGAGCCAATACTTTAAGTTTGCAGAAGCACAGAATTTTGTTTGTTTTTTAAACAAGCTTTTAAAAATAAATGTTTGTTTTCGGCTAGAGAATAAAGTTCTGTTTGAAATTTTAAAATGTTAAGATTTGGTTTAAATTGAAACTTCTATTTTTAAGAGTGTTAATACATTTTAAATTAGAATAAAATATAGATAACGTGCACTTCTGGTTCTTTCTCAATTAAATTCTGGTCTTTTAAGAAAACCCAAATGTGGACCACAAAACCAGTCTTATGTAGCACAGGGATATTTGCAGCAATAGCCAACAATACATTGTATGGGTCAAAATGATCAATTTTTCTTTTATGCCAAAGATCATTAGGATATTAAGTAAAGATCATGTTCCATGAAGATATTTTGTCAATTTTCTACTGTAAATATATCAAAACTTAATTTTTGATTAGTAATATGCATTGCTAAGAACTTCATTTGAACAACT
The DNA here is from genome assembly GCA_019740295.1 of Labeo calbasu. Classification (NCBI taxonomy): domain Eukaryota; kingdom Metazoa; phylum Chordata; class Actinopteri; order Cypriniformes; family Cyprinidae; genus Labeo; species Labeo calbasu. The sequence goes on from JAHKKF010502881.1 coordinate 10,114, forward strand.
TTAAAGGTAATTTTCTCAAAGGTGATTTTTTGCACCCTCAGATTCCAGATTTTCAAATAGTTGTATCTCAGCCAAATATTGTCCTAGCAAACCATAAATCAATGGAAAACTTATTTATTCAGCTTTCAGATGATGCATAAATCTCAATTTCAAAAAAACTGACCCATATGACTGGTTTTTTGGTCCAGGGTCACAAATAATCATTATGATATTATGTAAAGATCATGTTCCATTGAGATATTTTGTATATTTCCTAGCATAAATATATCAAAACTTAATTTTTGATTAGTAATATGCATTGCTAAGAACTTCATTTGGACAACTTTAAGAGTGATTTTTTTTTTTGCACCCTCAGATTCCAGATTTTCAAATAGTTGTATCTCGGCCAAATATACTAGCAAACCATACATCAATGGAAAGCTTTTTTATTCAGCTTTCAGATAATGTATAAATCACAGTTTCCAAAAATTGACTCTTGCGACTGGTTTTGTGGTCCTGGGTCACAAATAATCATTAGCTCAAGCCGTCAAGCACATCCTTCTGTCTGACAAAAACGATTAGAACTGCAGATCTGGTGTTACGAATGTGTTTTCTGAAAGAAAGCATCATAAATGTTTGTATGCGTGTTAAAGGTGTTCCTCCAGAGCTGATTACCCTCCCTAGGATCCGTGTTGGCGGTGAGGCGCGGCCGGGAGAGCGTGAGAGGGGACAACCGTCTCAGGAGGGAGCGAGGCAAGAGCGGAGAGGGAGTTCGACGCGGAAGACATGGACTGGCTGTTTGATGGCCATTCCAGCTGAACAAACAAAACACCCCAAAACACGACGAACCTGGGAGTTGGAAATATGTGCGGGTCTGCTACGAGGTCAGATTCCTAACCGTATCTAATTCAATTTTACAAACTGTAAGAAAACACAGAGTTCGATGGAGCCTCGGTCCCCTTACAAACAACGCACATACACAGTTAAACAAAACACTGAGGCTTTTATCTGTTATCTCAAAGCATGGAGGCGACGGGGTCAATTGGTTCTGAAACAAGTCCATTTGGGTGACGGTTAAAATTTCAAAATAGTAAATGTGTTGAACCCAAATATTGTGATTTGTCCGTCTCGCTTTTTGATACACAAGTCTCCTCGAGGGGTTCCCGCCACAGTGTCAGTAGCCAGGAGAGGTTCGCTTGCGCGGTGGTCCGGTCAGCTCTGCTAAAGACATTAGTGCTGCGCTCGAGGAGAGCGCGGGAGGCTCATAGACAGCGCTCACTTCTCTAAATAAACATTAGTCTTAAAAAGTTTGGCCCCGCGACCTCTCTCTGATCGCATTTCACTCTGGATAGTAAACTTCATTTTTATCGCGGGACTTTCCCATTCTTTCCGAAAACAGTCTTCGGTTTACGAAGATATGAAATGCCTACACTGACAAAGTTTCTCTTTCACCTGGCTCTGGAATAGACGTGTATCCCATTTCTTTTACTGTGGAAAATAGAGCCGTTAAAAGTGACACGGGAATTAAGTTTTAATTTCAAGATGAAAAGGTATGCATGCTTCTCCGTTGAGAAACGTGTTTGGATTAGTCCTGAAAACCAAAAGATCATTATTTTGTTTAGACAGACCTCAGAATTTCACACTGAGGGAAAATCTGTCTTCTAGAGTGCAACGGAGAGACTATAGGTGAAATGTTACGCCGTTATCTGAGGCGGCTGTACATCCCCACATTTCACTTAAGATTTTTCTCAGTCTGTCGCTGATAGGTTCTTGGGGCAAGCTAAATTGAAAAATCACTACCCTTGTTGCACTCTCTGTATTTAGATGTCATTTTCTAAATTGGAAAAGTGTTGGAGTTTGTTTAGTTCTTGCTAAAAGCGGGCCCTAGTTATTAGATGCCTGTAAAGAAAATCATTTCGAGAGGTGTGCCACTCACAAAAGTCCGATATGAACGTAAAGCAAAATGCGTGAACAAGTAAATAATGCCTTTTTTGTGGTAGTAAAATCCTGGCCGGATAACGGGAGCATGGTCGCGGACAGACGACAGCTGCCCCTCTCCATCAAACTAAGAGTTTTTGGGTCACAAGTTAAGTCCTCGGGCTTCCATAACGCTAACACTAAACCGTCACTAAGCCAGGCTCCGATTCGGTGATATCCCGGCCACATCTTGGAGGAGTGAGTGTTACTGTTTTCTGGAAAACACAGAAGACGCACGGGAGGACAAGTTGGGCATGTTGCCATGGAGACTGTCATTAAACGGACCATACATCACTTTTTTTGTCGAGCGGTCATTTTTAGGTCATATAAAGCAGCTATTGTGCTCTTCTGATGACAGTACAGATTTGAGAATTTTCTTCAGTAATCGCTCATCGCGATGATGCCCGTGTGTTTCTCTGTGTGTGGGATGGCGGGCCAACAGCAGGTGTCCTTCAGTGAGTCCCTGTGAGTCGAAGTCGATGGGGCGAACACTTCCAAAGTTAATATTTTGTTTCCAGAGAAGAGGGGAGGCCTGTATCTCTGCTTTATTTACACATTCTAAATTAATTAAGCAGAGGATTCCTCGGTGCGCTAGAAAAACACGGAGGGGGAGATGCTGGGCTGCGGAGGGAGGGCCTAATTTATTGTGGCCGTACATCTCTGCTTCATGCCAGGGTGTCTGGGGACTCGGCCGACGGCATTCCTTCACAATGAGGACTACAGCTCCCATCATCTGTTTATTTCACCGCTTTAAATGAAAGAGTAGCCTATGTTAGAGACGCAGAGGAGAGAGAGAGAGGGAGAGCAAAGTTTAAAGACACAACAACAAAGTTTATTGTGGAACCCACGGATAATTGTCTTAACGAGCAATATGATTAGGACAGTAACAGAGCGCCAATATTTCCAAAGCCTCGTTGTAATAATAAAACATCTAATATTGACTTATGCAGGTTGCGTCAACAGGTTTCGTTATTTTACATCAATTATACATAATCGAAAAAGGCAAACAATAATAAGGAGATCACGTTAATGCGCATTAAAAGAAGCTGCTTGCACCCGATATTTGATTTTAAAAAACGGCCTCACTGAGATTTATAGAGTTGTATATTAAATGTAGCACGAGAACGAGCGCGCAGCACCGTGTAGTTCTTGCAGCAGGTGCCCCGGTTCATCTAAGGTAATATGTATCTCAGACTCCTTTTTATATCAAGACGCTTTACATAATTTTCTAAATATAACTATGGAACTAAAATAGATACAAGCTATGGTCTTGTAACAAGATCCTCACTAATACACACAGACACACAGTGGAGTTCTGTTCGTCACAAGCCAAAAACAACAACGGCAACAATTTAATAATAGGCTTAATTATATTTTGAAACAATGCGTGAAACAGTCTTTAAATTCTTTTCTTTTTAAATCATAATTGTGCAAGAAAATTAATTTTCAGAAATGAATACTGCCAAATGTATAGCCCATAGCATACTTAATATTTTACTCATTTCATGACTACGTTTAAAGCTGTATGAAACTATGCTATATGAAATAATCTCTCGCTCATTGGATTAATGAAATGTTGGGAGTATGGGCTGCAAACAGCCTAATCACGACAGAAGAATAAGAAATCATTATTAGCGCTTTTATGCATTATTCACCGCAAAAATATGAAAAACAGTGCCATGTGTAAATTCTTTGCTTGCTAATTGTATTGCCCGTAAATTAAATAATAGGCCTACACATTTTTATTTAAAAATAAATTAATGCACAACACCATTTTATAATTAGTGCACCATTTATCCTCAAGATATGGCTGATGTACATACTAAATGATGCCTACTCGTTTTACGCGTCCAGTGAAAGCTGTTCTTAAAATGGAAAACTTATGAAAGGCGCCTGCTATACAGCATAAAAGCCTAAGAAATAGAAATTATGTATGTCCACTTATGCATGAAAACATACATTGTTAAGCAGCCATTAACTATAAAATAATCAAAATGAATTACTTATCTAAAATATAGGCCTTATGCTAAATGAAATGGTTATAAAAAAAATATCTAAATTAAACCTAAATCAAACTGTCATCCTTCTAAAACAAAAATTAAAAAGTTACTTGAACGAAATATCGATCGGATAGCATTAGTAAGGGTAAATGTAAACTTAAATCTTATAATCAACAGCACAGTTAAGTGGAAAAAAAAATAATAATAAAATAAAATAATAAAAAAAAAAATCACTGCACGCAATAGTGTGAACCCCGTAATTTGGATGAACAGCCCGTGCAGAAAAGCAGACGAGAAAAGTTGACGACGTCGCAAAATGCAGAGAACATTTAAAACACCAGGCCAGACGCAAATACGCAGTTGTTTTAGAGATATCCGTTTTAAAATTACAGCGATAGAAGAGATAAGTAGAGATACGCTTTGCTCCATGCGAAATCGTGGGTGGTCCCATCATGGTGTAACTAACGCGCCACACGGAAAAAAATGAAAGCGAAATGAACGGGCAATTAGTGGGATTTAAGGCCGTAACCCATGATTTACACTTTCGATCCGATTAAAGGAGAGTGATGTGATTTCTCATGGAGAGACAAAACAAGACTGAAAAGTACTGAACGTCAAGAGAGAAGATGAACGTCCTTTTTTACATTAAAGCCCATCTCGCATTTAGCCTCCTTTAATCAAGAGCCCATCTTTCTGAAACTTAACTAATCGCCACAAATTCATTAGCTGTAAATTATGACATAGGCGTAAACACGACCACATATAAGCAAGCGCGGTTAGGAGGAGATTTTTCTCCTTTCCATTTCATTCATAGGCCGCGAGTACGGTTTTATTCGCTGTAAATACAGATCAAAAGTACACTATTGTGTAATGCTTCTTCCTCTCTGCTGCTCTGTCACCTCGACTAGCAATACATTTATCGTCCTTCCTCCCAGTCTTTTTACCAGTGTTTGCTAGAGAAGCACATGACCTCTGCCCTCAAGTCAGCCTGATGTCCCAAAAAGTCACCCTACTTTAAATAAATAAATAAAGCAGCAAATAAAAATAGATTAAGTATGATTAGTATACACTTGGTTTAATTATTCAATTGACTAAGCATCACATTTCTGACTAGCCAAAAAGTACAGCCCTCTCCCGCGCATTATATTCATTTAGGATATTCTAATCCGCAATAATTCAGTAATTTGCAAATTAATAGACTCTGCAGCTCGCATTAAAAAATATTTTACATTTAATATAAAGATATGCCCTTTATACAAAAAAATAAAAATAAAAATACAAAATGTGTATATGGCTATGTGTTGATATTATATAACTATTATGACCAAAAAAAAAAAAAAAAACATTTCAGTTTCACGCACAGTTTTTGGTTGGTGGTCCAGGCGTACTTGAAAAATACGGTTTAACTATTAGTTTGGTCCACTTTTGTTCTCATGAAACATGACCCAATATTTTAGCCTGTTTTTAGATGACAAAATATACGGCGTTTTGAATTAATAGGCTACAACCGCGACCGACATGTTTGCATTCGCTTCAAAAGGATTTGCGGAGTTGAAGAAGAGAGAAAAATACGGTGAGTGAGTCAACCCTTCCTTTATGCCTAACAACCAGTTGTCAAAAACACCCCACGAAGCAAATTTACCCATTTGCGCACGAACCAAGTAAATAAAGGCAGCTTTTTTGTACCACCTTCTGAACAGTACCGTGTGCTCGGCCAACTCTGAAATGGATTCATCAGTCTGTTTTTCGCACTACGGTGAATTCCCGCTGCTTCTTTTGTACATGTCTCAAGACAACACAGATGACATGAAAGCGGACAACCGAGAGTCTTTTAAGACTATCGCCTTTCAGAAGCAAATGTGTGTGGCTTGTCTCGCTAGGGACCACTTGCTGGGTGCCCATTCAGGCCTTAGGGGACAAGGTCTTCAGTGACAACATCAACAAATGGGCAAAAAGCTGCATTATTGTGGATTAGATTCCAGATGAAAAAAATGCTACCACAAATTAGCAACGAATCCTCAAAAGACTTCGTGGGTATCCATGTAGAACCCTCACATTCAATTATAGGCTTTCAAGCACCGATGTTCCCATTGCTTTAGCTCTTTGTCGTTTGCCAGAAACTGGTCAATTATCATGGCTCAAAGCGCCACACAAGAGGAAACATGTGCCTTGGGCCTTCAACGTACTAAATACTGGTGTGAAAACGTCACGCACTATGATTTAATAAAAAATCTATTTAGCCTAAAGCCTTAATAAGTGATGCAGTGTGGCAGCAAACATTAAACTAACATTTTAACAATGTAATTAGCCTATATTATCGTTCTTATTAGGTCTAGTATTATGTACACGGGTGAAAACGATTACACGAAAACAAAAACAATGTGGTTAAAATGATTGGTTTTCTTAACTCACTTGTTTGAACTTGAAACATATTCTGTGAATAAACGTTAGACAACTCTGTGATGCTGTAGGTTGGTAGGCCTGTTTGAAGACTAAAGCGAAAAGAAGTTAACGAAAACATCTTCAAAATTCACAAACATTTATTGTCTTGCCATTACAACAAAAAATGACCTATGGACATTGTTTTGTCTCTTTACATATAACAACATTCTTTTCACAGATAATTTTTCAATGGAATAATGAAATATGTATTAACAAGAGTCAGACAGAAAGAGGTAATGCGATTTACACCAAGAACCACATAATCATCTATCAACAGAAATAAAATAAGAATAAAATTCACCAGAACACTTCTGTTGAGAGAACTATATAGGGGGAGTGGGACGTTAACCAAATGTAATCTATTTACAGCCCCTATTGTCTCTGGCAATGTGCTTTCAAAACAAGTAAAATCCTGAGTTTTAAGTCTCGGTATTGACAGTGCTTTTCACAAACTCACAAAATATACAAAACAATAAAATAATTAAAACAATCTTCATTTAAGTCAACCAAAAGAGGAAATTCCATGTCAATGAGTACAAACTATTTGACTTTCTGGACAAAACGGCAAAGGTCCACTGGCCGTCCAAAGGTGAAATCTTAGCTTACTATTTACATGGTCTTTAATTTCCTCTCTTCAGCCTGTTTCTCTCTTCAAAATCTTACATATTTACAGTTCATAAATATACTTAATTAGCCTTTTATTTAAGAATTCAGAAACATGAAACGGGCGGCATTTTAATCTTGCAAAAGTGTAAATCCTACCTTAGCAAATGACGAAACAACCATATTAAACTGGACTGCTGCACTTTCTATTTGCTGCCACTCTAGAAATGGCAATTGTTAAGGCTTGTCGTTTTGCTCGAGAAAGTCTGTGTGCCGGGCTGAAGCATCGTTTCCTGCGTTAGATTCAAGTGGTTCGTGGCCGAAGCAAGTGTGGGAGTCAGCATGGCCAAGATCTGAGCCTGTCCACCCGGTTGTGTGGTGTACGGCGAAGCCGGTGAGCTGGCCGCACCAATTATATTGTCTATAGAGAAGGAAGGCCGACTTGGGCCATTAGTGTCCGTCTTGAGAGGCGCCAGACCAGGAAGAGTCGGGCTGAGTTGAGGATAGAAAGGCTTTCTCAGCTCGGTCCCCAAAAACGAAGGCAAGCTGTGTGGCGTGGAGAATATCGAGGAAGGCGTCGGGAGAGCACACGGTGCGTTTTGGAAAGGAAACGCGCCTCCCGGGTGGTGTGGGTGATAGGGGTGATGCGCGTGGAAATTTTGCAGCTGTAGGCCGTAATTGTAACCGTAAGGTCCGTAGCCAAAGCCAGGTAGAAATCCCCCCGCGTCCCTGAGGATCTCGTTAGTCTGGTGTCTTTTGAAGCGCTTCCTTCTGCGCAGAAAACTCCCATTGTCAAACATGTCGGCGGACTCTGGGTCGAGGGTCCAGTAATTGCCTTTGCCCGGGTTTCCCGGTTCGCGGGGTATTTTGACAAAGCAATCGTTCAGTGACAGGTTGTGACGGATAGAGTTTTGCCACGCGGGGAATTTCTCCCGGTAATATGGAAACCTGTTGCTGATGAACTCACAGATCTCGCTGAGAGTCAAACGTTTCTTCGGGCTCTGCAGGATAGCCATGGTTATCAGGGCTATATAGGAATAAGGGGGTTTCACCAATGCATTTTTCCCTGGTTTATCCCCAGTTAACGTACCGGTTCTGCTGTCATCACGTGGCCCGACCCGGTCGGCCGGACAGTCCAAACTGCTTTGGCCCGGAGAGACTGCGTCCTCCCCCGCATTCTGGGATAGATTGTCATCGGAGTCATTGTCCAAGTGAAAACTATGATGGTGGTGAAGATATTTACCCTCTTTTACAATATCCCCACCAACAACATCGATGTCCACGTCGTCGGACAGAGCAGAACTGTCCGACATGTCCGTCCCCAGAGTCATCCTTGGAGAGTCTTTTTTTCTTCCTCTCTCGCGTTCCGTGTCCAGTCTCGTGTAGCACCCAACACAAGCAGTGTGTCCTCTCAGTCACTTGTGCCTTCTGGAACTACAAAGCTTCCGTCCTCCTGAAGCCAAGAATATGTTTTCTTCACGTCCGGGAGCCGCATAGAAAATGCACCTCAAGAAACGAAAATACACTCGAAAGAATCACAACGGACTTGCATAACACAAAAATCGTCCAGAGCTCAGAGCGCTTTCAAGTCTAACTGAGCACTCGGTTAAGACCTCGATTTCCTTTTCGTAGAGCGTAGTTGGTCCGTATGCAATATGAACTTTTGGATCATACGAATGGCACTATGACTATGCATTCACTAACGAGTTTTCAGTTTTCATTATTCGAGCATTTGTTATCTTGTACAGTCGTAGCGCTGTGCATGAACGAGCCTCCAAGTATACCCCCGCGCGGCTTCCAAAAACTATTTATTCAGGCACCATAATCACGTGATCAGCATGTCAGTAACCAGGAACTACGGCAAGTTTAGAGCCGAGAAAAGCAGCACAGGGGAGAAAACAGCAAGTACGTGTTATCAGCTCGCCTTAACGCGTGTATTTAACTGACATTCGTGACAAATGACAAAAATAATACTGATAAAATACAAAATCCGTATAGGATACATGACGGGTTAAATTTCGCACGATTTAAAATGTAATAAAGCTGAGGATTTGTGACGACAAATAAACTGGCAACGCATAAAACAAATATCACAAGTTACTACACTAAATTATTTATTATTATTTTCTAATGTTGCTTAACATAATCAGCTTAATAACAATAAGAAATCATCCAAATAAATAATTTGATATTAATACATATATTAATAAGTCAATGACAGAGCAAATAAACAAAATAAAGAAATAAAGAAAAGCTCTGGAATTTCTTTTTTTGCATTATATCGGCAGATGGGTGTTTTATTCCACTGGCTAAGATACAGAAAAAAAGAGGCAGAAATAAACAAATTCCTACCAAATAAATAGTATAAAATCGCTTCCTTCAAAAAGATTTAACAAATCGAAATTTTCTAAATAAACTGACACATCATATAGTAGGTTACATGACACCGAAAACAGAGAAATTTTAGGGTTACAAAACAACACTGATTATTTACAAACTGCATAGCACCATTAGGGACAAATTATTTTAATATTATTCAGGCTTAGTCAAAGTTAAGCCTCAATTTAGCACATAGGAGCCATAATATAATTAACTGCATGTATTTAAATATTTTACGATATTTGTAAATATCTTTGTATTCATTTGCATTGCATTGCCAAAGCAGAATAGCATGAATCAATAAGTTATTCTACAATTCGGCAGGTGCATGGACAATTTTAATATTATTTATTTATTTGGCATGAAAATAACCTTAAATTGTCTATAAATATAACAACGTATGCTTACAAAAAGGGGATGAAACGAAATTTGCGTTTTTTACAAAATCTCATGCATTTATGTTCTACGAAGGTTACTTTTTTTAGTGCTGTTATTCACCTCTTTTTTCTCTGTCAGGAATTCCAAACACATCCATTTATGGATACTGTGTAAATATTCTACTAACGTATAAAAAAAGCACAATACTCCCTTCAACCTGTTTGAATTCGTCATTGCTTATGGGTGGATGACAAGCCATGCGCCACAAAACGTGGGCATCGAATTCATTTTTCATTATGCTCATTATTCATATACAAACACCAAGACCAAGTCTGTGCCTCAGTCAGATTAAAATACGTTCCACAGGATATGCCAACTTTTATGCTCAGCATGTTTTGTGACCCTGTTTTCTCTTATATTCTGTTTCCCATAAGAATTTTTATTCCATTGGCTAACATGCGTCTATTCTTCTAATAAACTAGAAATTAAAGTACACATAAAAACAGGCATTTCGGTAACTAAAAATATTTTAGTTTAACCTTTTACTATACTGTTTAGCATGTAGTCTTCATAGCTTGAAAGAAGTTAATTGCTAAACATTTGAGATATAAAGGTGTCAACGTTATAAAATAAATTTAATGTAAGAAAGGTAAGAAATAAAAAAGGTCAAAATTGTAGTTCATGAACTGCTTGCTGAAAACGATGGCGGGGACGGAGCAATCTGTGACACTTACAGAACAGCTGCCTATGGGAGCCCAAAATCAAAGGTTAAGTTAGCACCTTATGCAATTTTTCTGTCTCATCAAATATGCTACTTGATTTATAAATTCAATAGTTAAAAATATTTTTTTCAAATTAGGGTATCCTTTATTTTAGGACTTTTTACAATGCCTTATGTAATTCAAACTCTAAAATCTTTATAAACAGCGCTCGAGAGAATACATTTTAATAAAACTCTTTCCTGTCTGCTCAACAGACCCCAAATTTTAAAAAAAGAAAAAAAGAAAAGAAAAGAAAAGAAAATGTCGAGCACGCATAGATCCCTGCGCAACATAAATGTCATAGTGCAAACCACAGGCGACACTCTGAAAAAGAACCAGATAATCACCGTCGGTTTTTGGCCTAAACTGACAAATAGGCTTCCCCTTCCTTTTTTCATCCTTTCCGCTTTTAAGTGGGCTTACCGGTTGATGTGTTGATGGCTGACACGGAATAAAAGGACTCTGTATAGCTTACTGTAACTCTGTAACATTTTTAAAACCACATTACTGCCACCTAGCGGTTCTATTGTGCTTCTCACACAAATTAAAAAGAATTGCGCTTCCATAACCAACTAAATCAAAACAAAAAATAACCACACAGGCCACTATTTTAATTTTAGGAAAAATAGTATTGTGGCCTCTAAAACGCATTATTCCTAGATTAAGTTTCGTGGTAATTAAATCGACTTTGTGCTGCAAAAAGTCAGAGGACTACAACGACATGGGATGACATGTTTCTCAATGACTAAATCACATCACACTCTTATTAAATGAGGTTGGACACTTAAAAAAAAAAAAAAAAAAAACTATTTTTAACGCCATTTTCTCAAACCAGTAGCCTACATATATTTTATGTCAATAAGAAATTAAGTGCACCTTAGTTACAAGAGTATTGAACAAAGGCCAAACAAGAGTTTGTCTCTCCAATATGAAAAGAGCTTAAAATTACACGAAAACCGCTCTTCATCTTCCAGAGGGGCAGAACACTCAAAAAATAAAACATTCTGTATTTAAAAAGGAAAAAAATAAAAATAGAATCAATGACAGTTTTGATGACAGTTTAAAAACAGATCCTAAATAAAATAATAATAAGTTGGCTAAAGTTGTTGTGGATTATAAGTGACGCGGCTACCATTTAGCTTGTGCTCCTTTGAAAACGTATACACAAAATTTCAAAACGTTTAAAATATACGTTTTAAACGTATAGGATACAACCATAAAGAAAGACTGCGGAGTATTGTTTTAAAAGCTAATTTTAACTAAATATTCATTCCTCGAAAATAATATGACTTTGCAGTGAAGAAAAAAAAAGAAGCTTTCTTATTTACGAAGTGTTAATGTGTCTATGTGATTAAACGTTTTCTACGTGCTACATTGACAACCATTAGACAAACGTTCTTAGGGTTCTGGGAAACACAGTCATGGTGTTAACTTGGTGGTGTCTGACATCTAGTGGATTTTATGCAAAATGCTCCAAATCTTGGTTTTATTGACATTTAGTCCAATAACCAGTCGATGTCGCCCCCTCACCAGCAAAATAAGTGGACGCTTACACAGTTCGTGATTAAGACAAAATATACTGCAAAAATGTTTTACAAAAAATATTATTTTACAGGCGTAAGTGTCAAAAATGGGGGGAAATGTAATCTTTTGCAAAAATAATTCTGCAATACTGAATTGTAACTGATTTCTTTCTCTAGAGAAGACCCATAGACTATATCAACTGACAAAACTATTTAATCATCAATTATTAAAAATAGTAATAGTGGATAATAGAAGCATTGTGCCCAATGCTAAATAAATTATTATTATTATTATTATTTAAATGGTATACAGACTGTTACACATATAATTGAAGGATTCAAGATTCAGTAATGATATATTACTGTTTTTGTTAATATGTTGGATTATTGAATTAAATTGTTCTGAACGACAGGTAAAATAGAGAACAAACAAAAACATTACACAAAAACATTTATTTGATAAAAATATTTACATTGTTCAGGGGGTTGTTTGTCCAAACAAATGTTTCAGAACTGTAATTCTTAATTTTATACAAAACAAATAACTTGTTAATTCTGTCACACGGTACACAACTTTTGTTACATAATAAACAAGAACTCATTATCGGGGCCGTTGATACGCAGTGGATCGCGTTGTCAGTGCAGGATTTTTCACATGTATCGCTCCAGTCCTGAGGCAAAATTGGCTTGTCTCATATAGGAATTATTGTAGGAGTTCATTGTCGGTCCGGAGAGGCCTAAAAGTGGTTCTGTATGATCTGCGCAGGCCCCGGAACGCACAGGCGGCAGGGATATCCTGTTCCCCGAACAGTACACTTGTGAACCTCCCGGTGAGAAGCTGGACTGCGTGACCCCGGACAGGTGAGTAGGCGAAGACGAGGAGGGGTACGTGTAGCTGGTCGTCATGTTTGCAGCAAGGGATCCAGTGTTTCGGTTCAGCATGTTGCTCGTGGGATTTATCGGTTGTGTCTGAAAGCAGGTTGGGTCAGAGGTGGATACGGAGCAGCTGGAGGTCATGGCATTCAAGTCTCCAGCACCCAGGCCGAGAGACTGCGAGTTGAGATCTCCTCCTCCTTGCATCGCTGTCTGCTGATTAATAATGTTATCGATGCTGAACATCCTGGGCTGCCCCTGCGTGACCCCGGCCGATGCCTGATAGTGATGCAGCATCGCCGGGTGCGGAGAACCAGTCAGCTGAGACCCGTAGCCAGACGTTACACCCGGGTACAAGGTGTTGGGGTACGCCTGTCTACCCATAGGTGTGGGCGTGAAAGCACTCGAGCTTTGCATGTAGCCAGGATATGTGCTAACGTCAGTCCTCTTGAAGCGCTTCCTCCGTCGCAAGAAACTCCCGTTGTCGAACATGTCCTCAGCGGCAGGGTCAAGCGTCCAGTAGTTTCCTTTACCGGGCCTACCGGGCTCCCGCGGGATCTTCACAAAACAGTCGTTGAGGGTGAGATTATGCCTTATGGAATTTTGCCACTTCTTGGAATTCTCGCGGTAAAATGGAAAGCGTTCCATGATGAACTTATAGATGCCGCCTAGAGTGAGTTTCCTCTCAGGTGAATTGGCGATGGCCATTGCTATAAGTGCAATGTAACTGTAAGGAGGTTTACCTCGCTGAACTGGCCTTTTTCTCCGCCGGCTTCCAGTGGCGGGCAGATGTTCTTCTGTTTGACCCAGTGAAACCCCTTCCTCCCTGTCTGTATTTGGACTGCTGCCCCGAGGCTCGGCTTTGATAAGAACCCCGTCCTTGGTTCGGGCTTGGTGGTTCAGCGCAGGTGGAGGAAGAGGAATCGGGGAGTCCAGGCTCACGTTGGGAGACACCACCACTGGACTGGCCGCCTCGGCTGGCGAGTGCTGGGACTCTGCCGTCATGTTGCACATGCCCGTGAAATATGAAAAACTTGCAAGATTCATAAAAGTTGTCTTTGTAAACTTTTAGGACTGCCAGAATTGTAAAATTCCTTCAGGTTTGCCCACTAAACAGGCTGTAAAAATATTGTCAATGACAAAATAAGCGTGCGCTCAGCTGTAGATTAGAGAGGTGTTTGTCTAACCAGGTGAGTGAGTCGGGGGGAGTTTTATAGAGCGGGCAGAGTGACGACACGGGCCGCCTCATGACGATCGATTGGGTGACAGTTCTCCCCTCACTAACAAAGAATGCGAGGTCAGAAGATCAGCGTTAAATTAATTTTGGACGGATGAATTTGGACCTCGTCGAACCTTCTATTGTAGAAAGTTAGATGCAAATATATTTAATGGCTTTTATACCTGATTAACCTGACTGTATACCAATATTTAGAATATATTACAGTATAATAATTACTTTATTACATAAAGATACGTACAAGAAACAGGAAAAAAGTAAATAAAACATCTGACACAGCTTTATCCACCTTTTTCTTCAACGCAGAAATAAGCTTATGGGTGAGAATTCCGGTTTATTAGCTGCTAATAACTAGAAGTATAACAATATGCAGTAAACGGTAAAACTGTTTGCACTACAAACCAGTGTGTTCAGAATTAAGATAATACATTAAAATAATATGGTAAGACAAACCAATATGCAATATCAAGCAGCAAAACCAGCTGTATTGTACAGCTAAAAATAGCTGGAGGCAGATAAGACGAAAAAAGTCAGACCAATTTACAAATGCGCCCACTACGCGAAGAAAAGGGTGGGTATATTTTTACCTTATTGATTAATGTGAGCCGTCACGAATGGTTTCCTCTTCTGTACTTCAAATAAAGACAAAAAGGAAGTAATACCTCTTGTGACCTTATATGGAATATACATTGTGAGATATCAGATAAGGTAAAGTGGCTTACATAATAGCTTCCACTGACTTGGGGGTCTTAAGAGAGAGGATTAGGAAGGAAATGTTGGAGAGGTGGAGGTTAAATACCTGCCTACTAGGTAAGTTTAACAAGTTTCACAAAGGAGTGAAGACCTGAAACATTATGAATACTCAATTTGTTGACCATTTTTGTTCACTGTAAAACTGTTTTTTTTAAAGAATTCCCTCCTGCTTACCCAGCCTGCATTTATTTGATCCAAACTACAGCAAAAACAGTACAATTTAAACAGTACAATTAAAAAACTGCTTTCTATTGGAATATATTTTAAAATGTGATTTATTCCTGTGATCAAAGCTAAATTTCCATCATCATTACTCCAGTCTTCAGTGTCACATGATCTTTCAGAAATCATTCTAATATGCTGATTTGCTGTTCAAGAAACATTTATTATTATTATTATTATTATTATTATCAATATTTAAAACAGTTTAATTTTTTCAGAATTCTTTGATGTATAGAAAGACCCAAAGATCAGCATTTACCTGAAAAGCTTTGGGGGAAAGAAATTATAGAACGCAAGGATGCTTTAAATTGATAAAAAGACGATGATAAAGACATTTATAAAGTTACAAAAGATTTCTATTTCAGATAAATGCTGTTCTTCTGAACTTTCTATTCATCAAACCTGAAAAAAAAAAATCTACTCAGCTGTTTTCAGCATAATAATAAATAACAAATGTTTAGGAGCAGCAAATCAGAATATTATAATGATTACTAAAGGATCATGTCAGAAAAAATTGCATTTTAAAACATATTCAAATAGAAAAAGTTATTTTAAATAGTAAAAATATTTCAAAATGTTACTGTCTTTGCTGTGCTTCAGATCAAATAAATGCAGGCTTGATGAGCAGAAGAGACTTCTTTAAAAAAAAAAAAAAAAAAAAAATTA
>JAHKKF010502887.1:0-11474 GCA_019740295.1 Labeo calbasu
TATGACTGAAGAAAGAAAGACATGAACATCTTGGATGACAAGGGGGTGAGTACATTATATGTGAATCTTTGTTTTGGAAGTGGACTTCTCCTTTAACAGCTGATCACTTGAATACACTGAATTCAGTATACAGATGCGCATTCACTTTCTGACACAGTCTATCGTCAATAGGACAAATTGTGGAGTGAAAGAAAATTTGCTTTGGTGCGTTTGGCTTAACTGTTCATTTGTGTCTTTGTACAGAAATTAGAAGGATCTCAGTGTAAGGAACAAGTGGAGGTTTATTATTAATGGCTGAGGATTGATCGGAGCATTTTGTTTTGTAATCAAGGCACAGTGTCATGGAGAGTTCACAGAGAAATGTTTGTTGAAAGATGAAGCAGTACTAGATCTGACTGGAGCTGCATCACAAACTGTAAGATTTCAAAATGCTTTGTCTGGAAATTACCTAAAAAAATTTTTTTTGATCATGTTGTCAAAACACTCACATGCAGTAGCCAGGGGACACTGATACTTTTTTCTATCTAATAACGTTAGCCAACCATAACATCATTACTAACAAGCCTTAAAGGACCCGCCCCTTACAACAGGTCAGAATGAGGGTTTGAAAATAATCATTTTTCCACATATTTGTTTTTTTGTGCAAAAAACTTTTTTTAAAGGGAACCCTTGGTATGTGTATAGCTTAATATAACATAAATAATACCTCTTCCTTAAATATCTAGTAAAAAAACCATTAAAGATTTACATTATTTTAAAAAATCCACATTGTTATAAACATATTTTGGACTATGGGCTGCACTCTGTGAGCTACTGGCACTGAGCCACGCTATTTCTGCTGCAACACAACTCAGAAAAAAATACTGATACTGTTCTGCCCATTGTTTGGCTGACACCTACAGACCATTTCAATACTGCAGTTTTATTACTCCTCTGTAAATATGCAGCAGTGTTGCCAGGTCTGCAGAATTGGGCTACTTTAACACTGTTGCCACGGGTTGTTTTTCATGTCTGCGTGTTGAAGCGACCCCAATAATGTAATATTTAGCCCTATGCTAATTTTACCAGGGGAACCCCGCCAAAAAAACGTGTATTTTACCCTCCAGAAAGCGATTTTTAACAGGATCAGCCTGTGTCGTCTCACTAAATGAGGACATAAATACATGAACAATATCTGCTGAGAGTCACTTCATGAGCATTTTATCTTATATACGCACAGAAATGTAACAGTAGACACGGCAACCCGTCAAAATAAAAGTCCGGTTTAACTTGAAGACATTGTGCCAGATAATATATTACTACCATGACTACTACTACTACTACTACTACTAAAATAAAACAAACATTATTTTTTATGGTATAATCACACAACATTTCTTCCATGTCTTAATTTTAATAGTAAATTCCCCTTTGTTTGCCAAAAAAAGTTTAATTTTCAATATTTAAAAGATAAATGAATTAATATTTTATGCCTTCATTTGATAACCAGAACATTTTAAATACACAACACAGAACTGCTGAGGGTAAAAAAAATATTTTAAGAATAAATTATTATTTTAATAAATTATTATTTTAAGAATACAATTGAATAAAATAAGTATGCATTCAAATAATTAGACATGCTAAACACAGAATTTGATAAATAAACATTTAAAATAAAATAAAATAAAACATTTCATAGGGCTCTAAACAAGTCATTTTTGTCAAACCTTTATTATACTGATGTAAAATTGTATAAGTTTCATGATTTTAATTAACTAGACATGCTCTTTGATTAATAAAATTTAATTTAACCATTAAAAAGGAGTTGAGAAAATTAAAACAGAAAAAAAAACAGAATCCAGAAAAATCAAACGAATTTGGGAAAAAATAAAACAAATTTCATAGGGCCCTAAGCTTCTCAACGTCTATTTCACTGGGGAAAATAGATGGTACAGCATTTGGTTTAAGCCTACACTTCCATATCCATCGCCACCTGTAAGCTCTTTCAGTAGCTGTTGATCTTCTATCAGTATTTTATTTTCCGAGTAAATTTTATTTTGCGGTAAAAATAGCGTAGCTCAGTGTCAGTAGCTCACCGACAGGGTTGCCAGGTTTTCACAACAAAACCCGCCTGATTGCTACTCAAAACTAGCCCAAAATTAGCCCAGTCACAATTCAAGGGGGTCCCTCAATAAAAAATCACGTTCTGGGGAGTACAATACACATTTTTTGGCAGGATTCCCCTGGTACAATTAGCATTCCAAGGACTAAATATTACATTATTTGGGTCACTTAAAGGAGAAGTCCACTTCCAAAACAAAGATTCACATACAATGTACTTAACCCCTTGTCATCCAAGATGTTCACGTCTTTCTTTCTTCAGTCGTAAAGAAATTATGTTTTTTGAGGAAAACATTTCTGCAGGGCGTTTTTATATGCATTTTCTGCATTTTTATAATGGACTGATATGGTGACCCGATTTTGAACTTCCAAAAAGCAGTTTAAATGCGGCTTCAAACGATCCCAAATGCAGTTGTAAGTGATCCCAGCCGAGGAAGAAACGTCTTATCTAGTGAAACGATCTGTTATTTTTATTTTTAAAAATATAGTTTAAATATTTTTTAATCTCACACGCTCGTCTTGCCTTTCTCTCCCTGAACTCTGTCTATTCTGACTCAAGACAGTTAGGGTATGTTGAAAAACTCCAATCGTATTTTCTCCATCAAATTTCAAAAATCATTTCAAAATCATCCTACATCACTGCAGAAGTACCAACCCAGTCTTTGCAAAGTGAACATGCAAAGAAGACACCCTTAACAAAAAAGGTAAAACAGCGATATAGGACGATTTCGAAGTTGAGGGAGAACATGAGATGGGAGTTTTTCGACATAAGACCCTTCTTTCTCGGCTGGGAACGTTTACAACCGCATTTGGGATTGTTTAAAGCCGCATTTAAACTGTATTTGGAGGTTCAAAATCGGGGCCATTATATGGAGAAAAATGCTGAAATGTTTTCCTCAGAAAACATAATTTCTTTACGACTAAAGAAAGAAAGACAAACATCTTGGATGACAAGGGGGTAAGTAAATTATTAGTAAATTGTTGTTCTGGAAGTGGAGTTTTCCTTTAAACCCGCGGACATGAAAAACAACTCGCGGCAACAGTGTTAAAGTAGCCTAATTCCGCTGTAAAATCGCGGACTTGGCAACACTGCTCACAGAGTTTAACCGTTCTGCGTACTCAAAATAATAGAGCCCCCCATAGTCCAAAATATGTATATAACGATGTGGATTTTTTAAATAACGTAAATCTTTAATGGGTTTTCTACTACATATTTCAGTAAGAAAGATCATTTATGCTATATTAAGCTATACAAGTCTTAATACCCATGGTTCCCTTTAACATTATAAGTAAACCTCAAGGAACATATTGAAATAATAAAAATTCATGTCATGACCCCTTTAAGCTACTATAAACGAACCTTTTAGGGGAAGATAAGATACAGAGATGCCCCGGTGACAGAGTGTTGTACTCCTAAAGGTATAATTTTTGCATTTTTTTTTTTCTGAGAGCAGAAATCCAGCCATCTCTGGCCTTTGTGTATGACATCCTCTCTGCACAACAGGATGGGCTGATCCTAATGTCGTTGTACGATTTATTGTGTGCTTGTAAAAATAACAATTTCCACTTTAACATTACTTCCTGTCAGCTCACAAAGACAACATTGTGTCTGTATCCACACAATGCTGTCTGATTGCTTCTTAGAAACACAGTAAGTGAATGGAAGCACAAATGCTACTTTGTAAAACCAAGGATTTTTATGTCTTATTAAAGCTAGTTTGCAGTCACACTCCTTTTCATCAAAGATTCACTCTCATTTAGTTGTTCTCGCAGTGCTATTAAGCTCCATTAGTGAGTTTATATGTGCTGAGGGAGATGGGGGAGGAAAGTTGCTGTGGAAGGAATTGTCACAAGTTTTTTCTTCAAGTATATGTGCTATTGCAGAGACTGTGAAAGCAGGTCTGTTATAAAACTCTCCACACTGACCCATATTGTAGAGTCACTCTAGCACACTACAGCTGACCAAAGCCTATCCAGAAGTGCTACTCTTAAAGGGATAGTTCACCCAAAAATGAAAGTTATGTCAGTAATTACTCACCCTCATGTCGTTCCAAACCTGTAAGACCTTCATTCATCTTCGGAACACAAATTAAGATATTTTTGATGAAATCCGAGAGCTTTCTGACCCTGCATAGACAGCAAAGCAACTGACACATTCAAGGCCGAGAACATTAGTAAGGACATTGTTAAAATAGTCCATGTGACATCAGTGGTTCAACATTGTGGTACTCTTGTGAATGCACGTCAAATGCTGACAAAGAAGAGAAGAAATTGTTGAATTAAGTCGTTATTTTTGCTTTTAATGATGTCCTTACAACCTTTCTGGGACTTGAACATGTCAGTTGCATTGATGTGTATGCAGGGTCAGAAAGCTCTCAGATTTCATCAAAAATATCACAATTTGTGTTCTGAAGATGAATGAAGGTCTTACGGATTTCAAACGACATTAGGGAGTGTAATTAATGACAGAATTTTCATTTTTGGGTGAACTATCCCTTTAAAGTAAAACACATTTTCTTGTATCTATTACTTACAGGCTACTGCAGCAATTCATGAGACAGTAATAGGACTGAGAAATGCATAATAATGGCCCTTTATAAAATTCGTATCTGACTGATCAATTATGGTATTCTGTGGTCAAATCAGGGCTCAATAATGAGGATAGCCAAGGCCTGCTTATAGATTTAAAGCTGTCATGAAGTTACAATATAGCTAAATAATCTTCAGTTTTTACTGTAACTAAAAATGCATTTTTATTGTCGACAGAAAGTAAAAATATTAGATTGAATTATATGTAATATAAAATATGTTGCTATTTTTGTCTGTGTGTTGTGGGCAGTAAAAGAAATGGCAAACAGAAACACTGGCACACCACAACCACGCTAGCAAATACTGTTGTGTAATGACTGCAAAACATATAATTTACTGTTGTCGCATGCAACCAATTTTCTACAGAAATTATAAAATATACACTTCAGTTCAAGTTTGGGATCAGAAGTTTTTCTGAAAGAAATTAATAGCCTTATATAGCAAGAATTGATTAAAGTGATAAAAAATAAATACATGTATGACGTTATTTCAGAAATTATTTTAGTGCTGTTCTTTGACATTTCTATTCATCAAAGAATCCTGAGAATAACAAGAAACACAACTGTTTTAACACTGATAATAATAAATGTTTCTTGAGCAGTAAATCACCCTTTTAGAATGTTTTCTGAAGGATCATGTGACATTAAAGAGACTAAACTGGAAATTTAGCTTTGCACCACAGGAATATTTTTCTAAATATATTCAAATAGACAACAGCTATTTTAAATTGTAATAACATTTATAATTTTTTTTGAATGATTATTTATTTAATTAAGTAGCCACTTTGACCCCAGATCACCCAGTTTATTTTATGATAATGACCAGTCCATCACACAGTTTTTCTTTCTCTGCTCTACAGCACAATTACATTTAAATAATGTGAGCTCAACTAAAAAATTTACACCTGACGGTAAAACACAGCCATTAATGGCCCGCAATGTGCTCATAAATCTATTAAAGCCAACCTTTGTCCATGGTACTCTGGAAAAAGGCCACAAGAGAAACCTGTTTAAATTAAGTTATGTAATTTGTCAGTGTGCATCGTTATCCATTTAGGTACAACCATTTATCTTCAATTTTTGCTGAGGGCGGTTGTGATTCAAGACGTGCATTTGAAACATCAACCTAATTGGACCAAACATTGCTGAGACTAGCAATATAATGGCCAAGTTCTCCTGTCAGACCACATTATTATACAAATAACCAGTGGGATTCAGATGACATTTCACGGGTTCAAAAATGTGTGCTTCTATTTTCCTCTCCCTTATTATTCAAATATCACTGTAATGCGTAGGCTTGTGTTCAGACATAAGAAGCCATTCATCAGAAACCAAGTCAGAGGCCCTCAAGCAAATCCAATGGATTCAGGCTACTTTGTAGTATGTCAGTGAGACAAAGCGAAACGTGGATTTTAGCTCGGTATGAGGCCTACCGCTGGGCTGAAAAGAGCATTCAGACAAAATCTCATTTTAAGAGCTGCCTAGTTTTACATGACACATAATCTAGGTCAGTTATATTAGCCCTGGAGGTTAAGTCAAGCTCAAAGTGAAGCATGCTTTGCATGTCTGAACAGATGACATCATCACAATGGCTAGAAGGGTGATTCCAAACATCCCAGGGGGTTACAAGGAAGACAAAAAACCCCATCGTGACTAGTGTCACCTAGTGTAAATATGTGCAATAGACATAGAAATCCCAATCGGTGATACCTGGATTTTGTGCATCTGTAGACATGAGTATATTGGGATTGAAATCCATGTCTTTGTTCATGCAACTGGAGCTCCATCCTAATATAGATCTGTCACATTAACATATGAGGCAAGCCCACTTTTCGATGAAATATGAATGGATGCATTATGCATAAAGGATGCATTATGTGCTCAATTTTTTTCCTCGCAGCACCTGTCCATGAGGCTCACCTTTGTTTTATGGCTTTGTCTATAGTTCTATCATGCCACGCCCTTCCATGTGTAAATGCATAACCAGAAAATCAACACCGATTAAAAATCAAGGCTTAAAATAAAAGAAGCCATGCTGCTCTTAATAAGAAAGAATGTATAAAAGCAAGGCAATTATCATGCAAAACTGACATGACAAATGGAACAAGAGGAATGCCGGTGCACGAGTACTGAAAAGAAAGAGCTGTCATTCTTTGCAACAAAGGATTGCATGCGATCAAAGCAATGACAGTGTTTTGTGTCTTACCTCGCAGTCGTACAGATTCATTAACTGGCTAACTATCCACTCCTCCAAATTCAGTCGCCTCCTCAGCTCTTTTCTGTCATATTTTACGGTCACTCGTCCTTGCTTCTGTGGCACTTCTTCTTCGGTACCGGGAGGTGTTTGAAAATAAACCCGGGGTTGAGGTGTCGTTTCCGGACTTGTTACCGCTGCCATTGTCCCTAATAAAAAAGCTGAGGTGAATTTAATGGCTTAATTAATTAGAACATCAATTCAAAAGAGAGAGCTGGTCATGTGCACATCCATTGCATGTTGGAAAAAGAAGTGCCGGGCCCCCTTTTCTTTAAATGGAACAGACCTTTAGATTGCAAGGAGTCCGCAACGGTAGACTGGGATCAGGCATACAAAGAGCTTAGAAAACGGAAAAACTCATCAGACTAATTGTGTGGCCAGGGTTTATCAAAGTCCATCTTCCCCAAATCGGTCCATCAACTGTCACAGAACAGCTTGTGGGCGCCTCCAAGTGTCCGCGTTGAAATACTAGAGATGTCGTGAACGAATCATTCGGATCTTTTGAATCAATGAATCAGTAGAGTCGGTTCTTAAGCGGTTCACTAAAACGGACTCGCTTACTAACTCTGCTCTATTTTAAATTATACTACACTACATTTATAATTTTAAACTGGTAATATGTAGTATACTATCCCTGCAAAGTTTAACTGTGAATTATCCACATTCATAAAAGACAACTTGCCAATAAAACACGCAAGGTTTTCAGCCTAGAAATACAATTAAAGGTAGGCACCTAAAAACAATAATAAACAGCAATATGTGCTAAATATGATTTTAGGGAATATAATATCCCACGCCGGGCTGTCAGGGATTACGTCATTACGCAATTACGTCCAGGCGCTAAAGAAACGCTGAACAGTATTTGAACCTATTGACTCGAACTGTTCAAAAGAATCGAGTCGCGGAAGAGTCGGACCCCCTATCACTATGAAATACCACCAAGCCAGTGTTTCTCTTTAGTCTTAGTCAGGTTGTATCTACTCTTGTAATGGGTTAGAGATGAATACTTGTTAAATAATAATTTAAAGCACAGATATCATGTTGTTATATTAATATTTCATGCTCCCCATCAGTCAGACCACCCCTCTTTCCTTTATGTGGACTGTTCCATCCAAATCAAATATCCTGTGCCTGCTTTCTTTCGCTCTCTTCATGCCGGCGCACACATTGTGCATTGCGCTTGTGCCAAGTGACCCTTCTACTGTCACCTCGATCATTTCCTCGTAAAATCCAACATTATGTAATTTATTCAACCCTAAATGGTTCATTCACTCCAGTAAATCACTATCCTTTCTGCATCAGCTGAATTTGAATGGCCTCAAGCTATGATTGTCCATTAAGACTTTCCTTTTGGATGAGGATTTTATTAGGCTATTATTTGATTTGGTTATTGCATGGCTACAGATATTCCTGTACGATGAAAAGCACTGGAGTAAGTGTACTTATTAATAGAATATAAATACTTACAAAGATTACCATGATTAAAAGGCTACAGTATAAAAATCTTTGCATCATGCTGTAACATCCATTGATTTCCACCCATTTAACTTATTACAGTAGAATTTTTTTCTTGATTTTTCAAGAAGTAATGAAATTCAGAGGATAGAAAAAAACAATGAAATAACCTATGCAGGATGTGGCTTTTGCAATTAAACTAAAAGTTATCCATATTAGGGGTTACATTTGCTTTGCAAAAAAGTAATGCACTGTATTATTTTGTAACTTTACCTAAAATTAATTATAAAATTCAAACAGACACTTACAATAGAAAAATTAAAGACAAGATAAACAAAGTTAATAATGAAAGCAGAAATGTGCATCACATGTGTCAACCTGGACCACAATACCAGTCATAAGGGTCTTTTGTTTAAAAATTGTGATTTATACATCATCTGCTGAATAAATAAGCTTTCCATTGATGTATGGTTTGTTAGGATAGGACAATATTTGGCTGAGATACAACTATTTGAAAATCTGGAATCTGAGGGTGCAAAAAAAAAAAAAAAAAAAAAAAAAAATCAAAATGTTGAGAAAATCACCTTTAAAGTTGTCCGAATTAAGTTCTTAGCAATGCATATTACCAATCAAAAATTAAGTTTTGATATATTGACAGTAGGAAATTTACTAAATATCATCATGGAACAATATTTTTATATTATTACTATAATTTTGACCCATACAATGTATTGTTGGCTATTGCTACAAATATACACGTGTGACTTATGACTGGTTTTGTAGTCCAGGGTCACATATTTTTGGTAATCAATATTTGTCCAGCTATAATGTGAATGTAAGGCGGCACGTATCTATTTCCACTTTTTAAAGTTTTTAATATTGGTGACAGATTTGAAACTTGTGTCATTTCTAAATGAATGTACCTGTGATAAATGGTCAAAATTTGACAAAAGTTTTATGATACCAATATAATCCTTCACAATTTGATGCCATGATACTATATATTGCATACAGTACAACAAATTTGGGATCAGAAAGATGTTTTATGTTTCTGAAAGTCTTTGATGTTCATTGGGGCTGCATTGTTTTGATTTCAGTAAAATAGTAATATTCTGACGAGAACTGTTTACTATTTTAATAGATTTCTTTTACAATTTATTATTTCAATGTCAAAGATGAATTTTCAGCAGCCTCCAGTCTTCTTTTAGAAATATTTCTAATATGCTGATTTGCTGCACAAGGAACATTTCTTATTAATCACTGTTGAAAACAAATGTGATGCTTTTGTGGAAACTACTGTATTTTTCAGCATTCTTTGGCGAATAGAAAGTTCAAAGCATTTATTTGAATTTTAAATCTTTTTACGTTCGATCAATTTAATGCATACTTGGTGAATAAAGGACTAATGTCTTTGAAAATAATTCTTAATTTCAAATGTTTGAATGGCTGAAGGTTTTAAAAGTGCTCTTCAACAGAATTCTATAAACTGTATCACTAGAGGGCAGCCTATGATCGCTTTACTTCAGTGAATAGCGTCTAGTGAACCACACTGGTGAGAAGATCCCATTATGTAATGCAGATCTTTTGTTTGGAATTGTAGTTGCTTATTTTTTAAAACCTAGAAACGAGACAGCATTTTGAAAAACAAGGACTTCTTCACAGATGAATGAGTAACTGTTAGACTCGAAAAAGATGTCCTGCATACGCAATAACCTGGATCAGTTTGAAAACACCAAATGCGTTTTAACTAGCTCACAATGAATGACACACAAAAAAGACCCATCCAGAATTATTATCCTGGATGCAACTGCAGGCTCATCTTTCTGTTTACAGAACAAATTGAATAGCAGTGAAACCGACCTCCCAGACATATACAGTAATATCTACTGTTATTTGAAAATGCTCCGTTAATCAGTTTTTATATTTCTTCTTTTGTAATTTGGTGGTTGTAGGGAAGACCTTGTATGAAATACAGTAGCTGCCAACGAGGCCGTTATCCTTCTTTTTAATGCAGCGTGTAATTGGTTCAGTGGCCCCTGTGTGCCACACACCAGCTCTGGATTATGAGCTCTGGGTGCTGTGGGCCTCCCTCACACCCGCTCCGCTTCAGTCTACAGTCACCACAAAACCAATCAAAAGGCAGAACCGAATGCTGGTACATGTTGCCTTCCCCAACCCCTTTGGGATTATAATGGAGCTTAACGTTAGTGTTTGAGATGAAAGAACCCTTCCAATCCAACTGCAACATGAAATGTTGCATAACCGCTTGCCATTGGCTTTAAGCATTGGGTAACGTTCAAACTGAGCATTCAGTTCTCTCTCCTTATATTTACCCTCAGCAAGTCTGAGCTGTTGGGCGAGGCGCTGTGGGAAATCTTCTAGAGCAGTGTGCCTTTTAGCCTTAATCTAGTTTCTCTTAATGGCTATGTTCCTTCTTCTGAGGACCTGTCGGTCATGAAGGGCGCTAAGACCATTCTGTGTTATACCACATGAAAACTGGCCTGAAAATTTCAGTAATTTTAAAATGCCTTCAAAGTTTAAATAAAATCTTTTAAGAAGATCCATTCTATTATCCAAACCTTTTTGTCCTTATTAGAGTTGCAGGGAGCTGGAGCCTAACCCAGCATCTTGAACCACAGGTGAGAAACTCTCTCCATGAACGGTCATTCATCATAAGGCTAACACACAGATTTTAAGTAGTCGTTTTTATTAAATGTCTCTTCTTTTGATATAGCATGGGATGAGGTGAAAATGTTCAGTTTAACTTTAGCATAATCAGTGGAACAGTTTAACTCCATGTGGCTCAACTTACCCCATCACTGGGGGAAACATGTTTTTTTGTTTTTTTTTGGAAAGCCATACTTTATTTTAGATCCAAAGCAATTATTCCATATGTACATATGTGACCCTGGATCACAAAACCAGTCGTACGTAGCACAGGTATATTTTATACAATACAATACATATTATATACAATACATTGTATGGGTCAAAATGATCAATTTTTCTTTTATACCAAAAATCATTAGAATATTAAGTAAAGATCATGTTCCAGGAAGATATTTTGTAAATTT
>JAHKKF010502894.1:0-13194 GCA_019740295.1 Labeo calbasu
GTTCTTGTTCAGAACTCATCTGAAAGTTCCAAGAGTTTTGCAATGACATTAGTGTTGTATTATTCTTTGCATCTCATATTTCTTATGACTGACTAATCAAAAAAAATGAAAAAATGCCTGGTAAAAAACAGGCACATTTCCAAAAAATTTAATTCAAGCATCAAAGCATGAGAAGAGTCGTTACAATAAATAATTGTATGATTTCTGTGAACCCACTGCATGTCAAATTGAAAAATGTATTAAATTAAAATTTCATAAAAGGTCAGAGCAATGCCATAAGAAGCTGATAAAAACATCACAGTAATCCACATCACTCCAGTCCATCAGTTAACATCTTAAGAAGACAAAAGCTGAAACAATTCCATCAATAAGACGGAATAAGAGTCGATAATCCATAATCACATTTCCTCCAGTGAAAAAGGAGAGAAATTTGCACAGATCAAGCACCGTTTACAGACCAAAACAGCTCTAAACCAATATCTGGCTGGGTTTTGTTGTGAGAGACAACAGGAGATGGACTTTTTCACTGGAGGAAGTGTCATTATGGATTATGGACTCTGATTTGAGTTTAAAATGTCTTGATGGAGTTGTTTCAGCTTTCGTCTTCTCAAGATGTGAACTGATGGACTGGAGTGCTGTGGATTACTTGTGGATTTACTGTCATGTTTTTTTCTGCTCTCATTCTGACGGCAGAGCGGAATGACACATTTCTACAAATCTGATGAAGAAACAAACTCATCCTAATCTTGGATGGCCTTTTCAGCTAATTTTCATATTTGGATGAAATATCAATTTAATGCCTTACAGCATCCATTTGTCCTTAAAACCTCATGAAATAAACTATTAAGTAATGCTTACAAACAGCAATGAGCAGCATTTGACCTGATTAGTCAGTGTTTGTCTAAAGTGTGTTGCACAATCATTTAGTTTTGCATTATCGTCTTGATACGTGTGCTAATATGGATAAACACCCATTCTTTAGTTCTTCATGCAAATTGCTATAACTTCAGAAGCCAGTTAGAAAATAGTAAATAAGAAAGAAAATCATACAGGTTTGGACCGAAATAAAGGTGAGCAATTAATGACCGAATGATCATTTTAGCTGATCTTTTCCTTGCATGAAACTCAAATCTAAGTTCTTTTGAGGCAGTTGTTCTTTTTTAATGTCAAGCAATTATTCTCTGTGTTAGTATGTCACTCTGTACTCTCCAAAATTACCAAATCAAAGCAGCAGCTCAATATTTTATGGGAATTTAACCAAGTAAAACACTTTCCAAGGACACTAATGGTTTGTGTGTTCATTTACAGGACGTTGACCTGTGCTCAGTGTTCCTGGCTGCTGATTGGTTGGAATATTGATGAACTGCATAAATGTTTCGTTCTGATTGGCTTAATCAACAGGCAGGTTCTGCTGCCCAGCCACAGGCGACTCAGAAGCCCCTGTTTTGGTGTAGATACCAAGCAAAATTATTTTCATCAGTATATTTTTTTTTAGATCAGGCCAGTGCTGTAGCAATGCATCACTTTATTTCCATCATGCTTTCACTGCTGGCCTTTATTGGGCTGCATGTGAGTGTTCAGAGTGCAGGAAGACGTTCTGAGAGGAGCATCGAGAGACATTTCATATCGTTGCTGACGGTACCCAATGGGATGTCGTTTGGGTCGTGGGGTGACAGGGAATTGTGTCCGAGTCAAACGTACGCCGCAGGGTTCAGTCTAAAGGTAAGTTGAGCACTGATTCCCTCTTATGAAAAAGAAGTTTATTCAAGTGTGCTATTATTATACTTCTTTCAAACTAAAAATAGGAAAGTATACTTTCAGTCTACTTTTTAAGAACTTCTCAGAAATGTGCTTTATGTACTTCTCAGAGTTATACTTGAAATGACATTTAAGTATACTTGACTTCTACTTAGAAAAAGTCTAAATATATTTAAGCTATACCATACTAAGCTTAGAGAATCCGTGTTTTCATTGTTATGCGGTAGGGGGCGCTATTACACTGACTTCTGTACAGAATTTCCAAAACACAAGCAAAGAAGAAACCGAAACAACAGATGCTTCCACATGTGATCTAACACAATCATCAGACAAAAAAATTCAACAAAACTGTATAATGTTGTGGAATGAAATATGGTGTTCAATCAACTCCATCTATGTTTTGATTATCATTCTGAATGTCAAAACTGTAACGTTACGGAATAAAATGTCGACCCTTGAAGAGGTAATGATGACTATTTGGGGTGTTGATCAACTCCATCTATGTTTTGATTATCATTCTGAATGTAGTTCAGTCTTTTTTCAGCGTTTTGTTCAAATTATTGATTATTTATTTCTTTATTTATGCAACCACATTCAAGTGTTTATAAAAAAGAATGCATGAAGCTAGAATAAAATAAATTGCTTACAAGCAGATACACTGATTTTTCTTTTGATGTTTTGTGTGTTCAGATATTCATACAACAAAATATATACAAAATTAATACCTAAATAGGGACATAGTAGTATACTTAAAGTATATATGCAGTATGAAACTACTAAACTAGTAGTTTACTGAGACTATACTTCAAAGTAGACTAAAATGCTACAAGTATTTAATTAGTAAACTATCAGTATACCTATAAGTTCACTATTAGTGTAGTTGCAGTACAAACTTAAAACATAGATGTAAACAAGTTGTGTACTCAAAGTTTACTACTGTTATACTTGAAGTATACTCAAGTATACTTTTATATACTAGAAAGTGGGCCAATTTAGTCCCAAGAAGTATTGAAATAGTACACTTACAAGTAAACTACTAGTACACTGATGTCTGTATACTTACTACGTAAAGTATACTTAAAAATATACTTGAACTTTACTTAAGTATACTTAATAAAATAGACTTGAAGTATACTACTTTTTAGTAAGGGTCATTAAGGCGGCGTAAAGATTTAAAACATCCTAGCTAGAGTTTTTATCTTGTTTTCCAATGCAAATGTCTATGCATTGTTAAATTGATACATTTCTTTGTGTTTT
The DNA here is from genome assembly GCA_019740295.1 of Labeo calbasu. NCBI lineage: Eukaryota > Metazoa > Chordata > Actinopteri > Cypriniformes > Cyprinidae > Labeo > Labeo calbasu. The sequence goes on from JAHKKF010502894.1 coordinate 3,016, forward strand.
GAGAAAAAACTGTGGGGTTTAAATGCAATTGTTTTTAAATTACAAATATATAATTTTAAATAACTTGTACCTTTGTCTTAGTACACAGGGTAGATTTACTACAGCGTGTATTATTATTTTTTTATTTGTATTATTTAACATCTTTAATTTAATCTGCATTGCAAAACATGATTTTCTTACCTAGATTTTTTATACCTAGGTTTTTCTTGTTTCCAGCCAAAATATCTAAAAATTTTTAAATCAAGAAGGACTTTCTTTTTGTTTTCAGAAAAAAAAGTCAAAATTACGTGGGGTTTTGCTTGAAACAAGCAAACTAATCTGCCAATGTGGTGAGCAAAATAGTCTTGTTTTCTGCTTGTAATAAGATTATTTCGCTTGTTCTAAGCAAAAACTCACTTAATTTTGACTTCTTTTTTCTGAAAACAAGACAATAATTTTTACTTGTCAAGAAAATTCTTCTAGATTTAAGATTTTTTAGATATTTTGGCTGGAAAAAAGACAAAAAAAATTGAAGTAAGAAAAGCATTTTTGCAGTGTATTTAACAAGGTAGATTTACTATTTTTATGTATTCAACATCCTTAAACGTTAGCAATGGTTTTCTTTAAGCAAACACTTAATTTTGATATATTTTTCATAATGCTCATTCAGATCATTTTGCATCTCAAGTAAATGTATCTTTATTTAAGTATGTTTAGATTTGTACTGGACAAAACAAGACAAAAATACAGAGAAAGAAAATCATTTTTCAATCAGCTTCAATGCACCTGCCATGATTGGTTAACTCAGTTCCCAATGGATTGCCTTAATGTTTTTTCCTTTTTTTTTTGAGGTGGAGAAACTTTCCTTTGGTTTTTGGGACAACACAGCGCTCAACGGGATTCGTCTTCACTGCGTCAGTCTTTTTAAAGACCCAAACTCATATGAGGAAGACAGTTCCATTCACTCCAACATGGGAAGGTAATGTAAGGCAGTAAAACTAGGTTGAGCAGGTTTGTTTTGAAGAATTCATACATTAAAGATTAGGAGCTGGATAAATAAGCCAAGGGTTTTCTTGAAAATAATTAATTTATTCAATAAAATTCTTAATTGTCTTCAATAAACCTTTGAAATAATCATAAATTGTGATTTTCTCCAGCTGGGGTGAGTGGACAGAAACCAAATGGTGTCCTTCTGGATTCTTGACTGCTTTTCAGCTGAGAGTCGAATCTTACCAAGGAATTGAAGACGACACGGCCGCAAACAACATCAGGTGAGTAAATTACGCTGTTTTGAAGTTGCTGAGTCTTTAAGGGTTTTTCCCTCATCAAGCTGTTTAATTAACAAGGACCTATCATGCTATTTCTCACATTGCTGTCTGAGCATGAAGAAAGGTCTGTAAAGTTATAAAGCACAATGTCCACTCACAAAACTCTTTCATTGTTTGCATCCAGGAACATACACACTTTTGCAAATTACAACACATTTCCAACACACACTTGAGTAGTTTGGCCAATCACAATGCACTGGGTCAACAGGCCAATCAGAGCGCTCTGCGCTTTTTGGAAGGAGGGGCTTTGTAGCAACCCTTACTCAAAAGAAGTTTATTCAAGCGTGCTATTATTATACTTCTTTTAAACTAAAAATAGGAAAGTATACTTTCAGTCTACTTGTCAAGTACTTCTCAGAAAGAGCTTTATGTACTTCTCAGAGATATACTGTACTTAAAATTACATTTAAGTATACTTGACTTAGAAAAGGTCTAAATATATTAAAGCTATACTATACTAAGCTTAGAGAATACATGTTTTCATTGTTATACGGTAGGGGGCGCTATTACACTGTCTTCTGTACAGAATTTCCAAAACACAAGCAAAGAAGAAACCGAAACAACAGACGCTTCCCATGTAATCTAACACGATCATCAGACCAAAAAAATCATCAAAACCGTAACGTTACGGAATAAAATGTCGACCCATGAAGAGGTAATCATGACTGTTTGGGGTGTTGATCAACTCCATCTATGTTTTGATTATCATTCTGAATCTAGTTCAGTCTTTTTTCAGCGTTTTGTTCAAAATGTTGTTTATTTATTTATTTATTTTTTTTATTTATGAACCTTACCCACATTCAAATGTTTCTAAAAGAGAATGCATGACGCTAGAATAAAATGATTTTGTTTACAAGCAGATACACTGATCTTGCTTTTGATGTTTTGTATGTTATATATTCATACAACAAAATACATGCAAAAATAATACCTAAATCGGGACATAGAAGTATACTTAAAGTATGATGTAAAGTTCACTTAAAGAAAACTTACGAGTATACATGCAGTATGAAACTACTAAACTAGTAGTTTACTGAAACTATACTTCCAAGTGTACTAAACATGCTACAAGTATTTAATTAGTAAACTATCAGTGTACCTATAAGTTCACTTTTAGTGTAGTTGCAGTACAAACTAAAAACTTAGACGTAGTTGTGTACTCAAAGTTTGCTTTGAAGTTTACTTGGAGTACACTTAAAAGTATACTTTTATATACGAGAAAGTGGGCCAATTTAGTCCCAAAGAGTACTGAAATAGCACACTTACATGTATACTACTAGTACACTGATATTTGTATACTTACTACATAAAGTATACTTAAAAACATACTTGAACTTTACTTATTAAAATAAACTTGAAGTATACTACTTTTTGGTAAGGGAAACCAAAGCTGCATGTTCATAATAATATTGTCACATTTTTCAGATTCAACTGCAGTGGAGGGTCTCTGCTGCTGGGTGACGGCACAGACAGGGGCGAGTGGGGCGATTGGAGCTCACCGTGTAAGGGAAGAGGGATGTGTGGTATCAGGACACTGATAGAAGAGTCACAGGGAATTGGAGACGACACCGCTCTCAATGACGTGCGCATGTTCTGCTGCGATTAAGGTGATGCGATCGCAATCAAACATCTGAACTGTCACATACTGCAGAGCAACTAAGTTTGATTTTTCTTTTAGGTGTAAGAAGACGACAACAAGAACAGCAAGAAGATCAGATGGATTGTAATAATTAATCAAATACTAAGAGCTAACATGAAACATGTCATATCACAATGTTGTAAGTGATAATGCACAGTCAACTGGTCATTATCACAAAATAAAGCTTAACAGGACAAGGAGGCTGACTGGTTGCCCAAGCAGTATTAAAGACTTTTCAGAGTATGTCACAGCAGCATTCATCTGTTATTTTAATAAGCGAAACTCTTAGCCAATCACAGCAGTGGGCGTTTACTTGCGAGTCTTGAATGCGAGAGTAGCAGAAACAGGATACAAAATAACATATTACTTCTAAATGATGATTTTTTTTTTATGTAAAATCACACTAACATAATAAGTGAACCTCAGAGAACATAATAAAATAATTACAAATGCAGTTCATGACCCCTTTAAAGGTCCCGTCTTCTATTTTTCTTTAAAACCTTGTGAAAAATAAAAAAAAGGTCAATCTGTTTCAAAGGGCACATGCTTTTACCAGCAATGAGCAGCGCTTGACCCGATCGCTCAGTGTTTGTCTAAAGTTTGTTTACATTCAGGTCATTGACTTTAATATCCAAACGTATTTAGTGATTTAGTTTTGCATTGTTTCTTGATCACTGACTGGAACAACAGTGTAAACTAAATAAAAAAGTTCATCAAGACAAACTTTAAGTTGTCTTAAGAAAGCCTGATCAGAAAGTTTGAAAAAGTTCAAAAGTTTTTAAAACATTTTTAAAAGTTTTAAAAGTTTGAGGGTTTTTAGTCTGAAATACTTTGAAGTTTAAAGTAGTTTTAAAGCTTGAAGCTTGAATGTTCTGAAGGCAATACAGGCTGTCAGCATGATTAATTATCATGTTGCTAACATGTTTCTAACATGATTAGCATGTTGTTAGTATGTTTCTAACCTCATTAACCTGTTACTAACATGTTTCTAGCATGATTCGCATTTTGCTAACATGTTTCTAACATGGTTAAGCATGTCACTAGCATGTTATTAGCATGTTTCTAACATGATTAGCAAGTTACTAACAAGTTGCTAGCATGTTTTTAACATAATTAACATGTCACTAGCATGTTGTTGTCATGTTTTTAACATGATTAGCATGTTGTTAACGTTTCTAACATGATTAGCAAATTACTAACATGTTGCTAACATGTTTCTAGCATGATTAGCCCATTGCTAACATGTTTCTAGCATGATTCACATTTTGTTAACATGTTTCTAACATGATTAGCATCTCACTAGCATGTTGTTAGCATGTTTTAGCATGTTTCTAACATGATTATCAAATTACTAACAAGTTGCTAGCATGTTTTTAACATGATTAACATGTCACTAGCATGTTTTACCATGTTTCTAGCATGATTAGCAAGTTACTAGCATGTTGTTAGCATGCTGCTAGCATGATTAGCAAGTTACTAGTAAGTTGCTAGCACATTTTTAACATGATTAGCATTTTGTTGTTTCTAGCATGCTTGTTGTTTCTGCCACTATCATGTTGCTGATAACTGATCCAAGTTTGTTCTGTGGGCCTATTTTTTTCCTCACGCACACCATCATATGACTTAAGACTTATGCAGCAGTCAGGTTGCACTGGAAAACCTAATAAATGTCCTAACACTTTTTAGTTGACTTAGTGTACAAAAGTTTGTCAAGATCTCTAAACTATCTATCTAAAAGATAGATAAAGTGTTATTTTTAGTTTAATATATTATAGGGGATATCTGTTAGTATTTAATCTTCTCTTATGTTTGGTTTTAAAAAGCTTTTTTACAAACACTAAAACTATATACTGCTTAATTTAACAGCAATAACTGATGCAGTGATTGTCCTGTTATTTATATTAGTATGTGCACGTGTGCTGTTACTAACTAGACAATAGAAGCACTTAAGATTTCTTTTTAAGGCAATCGATTCTGCATAGTTATAACAAGTAAATTTAAATTGCTGTTGGAATTGAGGAATTCCAAGTTGCAGTAAATGTTCCATTGGTTACTTCAACTGAAATAATGAGTTGTTTGGATTACACACCTAGTGTATTCAACTGAAAATGAATTAGTTTTTGCAACTAAAACGGTTTTTACTTGACTGGCAATCGGTTTGCATGCATTTTAAAGTAAGGTTAATTGATTCGTTTTACTGTATGCATGAATATACTTTTATGATACTTCAATTCTCATGCCTCTCAGGAGAAAGACAGTCATACAGGTTTGAAACCACATGAGGCTGATTAAATGATGACAGAATGATCATTTGTAGTAGATTACTTCCTTTACGCTTGCTTCCTTGCAATCACTCAATTTACTTTCTTACAATTTACTTGAGGAAATGTAAATGCAATAAACCTGTGAGCAAATGCAAATGCAAACTCAAACAAGCAACTCAACATTTTATAGCCATTTTGCCAAGAAAAACAGTTTTCAGGGACACTGGAGATTTGCTGGATCAGTGTTTGTATTTTTGTGTTTTCAGTCAGGTAAAGGTCGTTGACCCGTTGTCCTGGCTGCTGATTGGCTAGAACTAGGAAACCACAATATTGATAAACCGTATAAATGTTTTCTGAAAGAAATTCTGTGGACAGACTGCAGTTGTTCTGGATTTGAATTGTTCATTTGAGCAGTTTTACTGACCCTGGATCAGATTTTGGTGTAGAAATCAAACAGAATTAATTTCATCAGTGTTTTTTTAGCGATCAGGCCAGTGCCGCAGCAATGCGTCGCTTCATTTCTTTACTGTTAGTCATTATTGGACTGCATGTGAGTATTCAGACATACATAATGCATACTGATCCAGAAATCAACAGAAAAAACAGATGGTGGCTGGTTGTGTTCTATCCAACAAACTGGGGTTCGTGGGGGTTTAAAGACGTCTGTCCGAATGGAACGTACGCTGCAGGATTCAGTCTAAAGGTAAGTCTGGCACTGAATCCATTCTAGTAATATGGAGTGGCTTAGTGGTTAAACGTGAGCTGGTGACTGATCATTACTCGCTAGTCATTTAATTTTAGGTATCTCCAGAGAACTGCACCAGTCTAATACTAAAGGACATGAAGATGAATGTTAAGGGATGGTTACGGTTACCTTTTAAATGAGTCATTGTAGCTCTTTCAAATTTAGGAGTTTTGTTTTGTTTTTCAAAGGTGGAAGAACTTTCCTATGGTTTTTGGGATGATAACACTGCACTCAACGGGATTCGCCTTCACTGCGTCGATCCGTCCAAAGGCTTATCAAACTCATATGAGAACTACGCCTCAGTTCAGTCAGAAGTAGGAAGGTAATGGGCTCAGTCTAAAGAGTAGTTATTATTGTGTCTTCATAAGCTACAGTAGACAGATAAATTGAATCTTGAATTTTCAGTAGTAAACTTGTGTTTTTTCTTCAGCTGAGGTAAGTGGACAGAAATCAAATGGTGTCGTTCTGGATTGTTGACTGCTTTTCAGCTGAGAGTCGAAGCTTCCCAAGGAATTGAAGACGACACGGCCGCAAACAACATCAGGTGAGTATGTGGCTGTCATTTACTTTAAAAGGCAGTCTTCACGGTTTAATAACATACCTGCAAACTTAGAAGATTATACCCCTTGCAGGGGGTCTGTGGGCAAATGTTTGAGAATTTAACATGTAAATGAAGCATTCTGGTGCACAACAAAAGTAAGGGAAAAGACAACATTCGCTTTAAGTAAAAAACACTTTTTGGACAGTGCAACTCTGTCGTCATTGGTGGTCATAATTCTCTTTGCGGGAAGTGGAGTAATTTATTTTTTAACATTTTAAAGTTCACATTAGAGTGTGCATACTATCAACAAACTCCATTTTTCCACTGCAGGAAACACAGATGTTGCATCTGAAGTGGCATTAGATGTATTTACACACTGTTTATTAAAGCTGAGGTGCCATAAATGCATTTACACCACAACATTTCAAATGCATAACTAACTTTATAATATGTTTTAAATATTTTGTAACACGCAAGTTGAAAATGTTGAGGAAAATGCAAAACTTTTAAATTTACATCAAAACACCAGTAGATGATGGCAAATGATTGCTTTAATCATTCAACTGATTCATTCGGTCGATTCATTCAGAAACGAGGCAAGTGGCTCTTTATGAATGGGTTACTGAATCATTGACTCACTTGATTAATTCAAAAACGTGATTCAATCAGTAACAAAACACTGCTGTGTGTTGCTTGGAGATACAGTTCTGTGGCTTTGATTGAAACTATTTTCATCAGCGAACCTGAGCAAAAACAACCTGCGACTGAAAACTACAGCGTGCGACTATGAAAAAATATTTAGGAGCACCAGAGCTTCATTGATTATAATGGAACTTTGTGAGATTGCGATGAACTAAGATGAGTGACAGCTTTTAATTTTTTGAGGGAGTTTGGAATGAGACATTGATTTAATACATCAGTTCAATAAACAAGAAGTTCATATTAAGTGACTTACATTGTCTGACTATAACACTATTGCCTGATTTAGCTTATTTCGTCATCAAAAATAGTTTGAAACAAGTCACAACTGAGCCACTGTGCATCTCCATTCAAACACAGCGGTGTTTTATTTATGAATGAATATGCGTTTTTAAATGAATCTAGTGAGTCAATGATTCAATTTTCTATTCATAAAGAGAGTCACTTGCTTTATTCCTAAACGAATCAGCTGTTTGAACTAGAGGTCGACTGATATTGGATTTTACCGATACCGATAACTAGGTTGGACCACACTGGCCGATACTGATTACTTGACTGAATGGATACTGAACCATACTTTGTAAATGAATAAAAATATTAATATTAATTATATATTGATCATTACAGTTTTTCATTAATGTTAACAAAAGCAACTAAAATGTTTAAAATATATCAGTAAATGCTGAAATTAACACACTCTAACAAGCAACAACACTTCTATTCTACAGCTTTTATCAATCTTAATGTTACAAATGGACTCATATTGTAAAGTGTTACCATTACATCAACAAACAAGCTGTAGATGACCATCTTTAAATATCCACACAAAGGCCACAGTATTGAAATTGCACACATATGGATATTGTGTACTTTCACAATTTAACTGCTTCTATTCTAGAACATTTGTGGTTATCTAATCAAAATATAAAAATATTTTAGTCACACAACGGGCAAAAGTGCAGCGCCGCGTCTAGAAGAACTCGCAGCTATCCGCTATCACACACACTGGACGCATCGCGTTCAGTTCAAGCGGTGTCTACAAGACTTTATTTGATCACCAAATGGGCAAAAGTATACTGCTGTCCTTTCTCCAATAACGCAGCATCTAGTCAACAAATTCATCGCTTAGTAATGACATGAAAACATGCACTAGTATACTGTACACACCGTTTTGTTGTTGATGTTTTACGTGACAAACGGCACGTGCCATCAGTGATTTCCGCCACTAGAGGCCGCTCTCGTGCTGTATAACAAAGACTATAGGGACTTTGCTGTATAATGACAACGCTCCCAGCAGCTCCAGCAATGGATCCAACTCGGAAAAAAATATCGGCATGGATTTTTGCCGATAACCGATAGTTCCGCCAATCTACTATCGGTGCCGATTAATCGGCAAAACGATACATCGATCGACCTCTAGTCCGAACGAATCAAATGAATGATTCAGTAATTAAATCAGTGACTTGCAGCCACCTACTGCCAGTTTTAGTTTCAAATGATCTTTTTAGTTATTTAAATCATTTAATATTTCTGTGTTCAAAATGTAATATTTAAAACATTAATCTCAACATGAATTCACAAATTTGATTGCACTCATGCCACCTCTAAGCCTCATTAAACATCTGAAAATACAACTTTTGTTTACTTCTGTGCCACCTCTGTAGTACAAATTTTGTTAATACTGATTTAATTTGATTGGTAACTTATTCTTATTATACTTGTTCTTATTTCGTTGTTTTAATTAGAAATTTATAAAAGCTTAGAAATATATATATTTTTTTAAATCTGACATAAAAGATGACATACTTTTAATAAAGTTAGAAAAATGCCATTACAAAGGTAAAAACAAAACTCCCCTGTAAATCACATTCAGGAGTCAAATATTACCTCGTAATGAGAAGCCTATACTTTTTGATCAGATTTTTTTCAGAAGCAGCTCCTGAAATTTTGACTGTGCTCCTAATTTTTTAAAGTTAGGACCACACGTGCTAATAATATATTTTTTCTTTATAAACCTTTTTCAGATTCAAATGCAGTGAAGGGTCCGTGCTGGAGGGTGACGGCACAGCCTGGGGCGATTGGGGCGGCTGGAGCATAACATGTGAAGGAAAAGGAATTTGTGGAATCAGGACACAGATAGAAGAGCCACAGGGAATGAGAGATGACACCGCTCTCAATAACGCGTGCATGTTATGCTGCGATTAAGGTGATGCAATCGCAATTAAACACTCAGATCGTTGGTGACTTACGACTGAATTTGTTTTTTTCTTTCACGTGTTAGAGGACGACAGCAAGAACAGCCAGAAGATCAGATGCATTATAATAATTGATCAAATGCTATGATGAGCTAACATGTCACGTAAGTGATAATGCATATTCAGTCTGTCATTATCACAAAATAAAATGATAACAGGATGGATCAGGACCCTGAAAAAAATCCAAGGTTGACTGGATCATCTCGCTTGTTATTTTATCCTTGTGCCAAATATCAGCATTAAAGTCTCTTTCTGAGAAGCACCTTGTAGTCTCACGTCCTTTATCATAACATTTTACATCAGATGTTGAAGCACTTAAGCACTTACATCAGAAAATTGAGGTTCTTTGTTGGCATTTATGATTCTATAAAGAAGCTTTAACATCTACAAAATATTTCCATTGCATACAAGTTTCTTTTTAGTGCAGGAATTTTCTTTTGAATATTAAAAGGTTCCTCACAGATTCTTCACACAATTTGTTCTTTTTGCTTAATGGTGTGATTTCTGTTTTCCAGTATCTGTTTTTCTTTAAAAAACAGTGAGCAGTGAGCAGAATTTGATCTGATCAGTCAGTGTTTGTCTAAAGTGTGTTTACATGCAGGTGATTGACTACAACTTTTAACAGTGCTGCAGCTTTGCCGGTAGGTTTCTTGAAGCATCCTGGAGACTTTGTCACAGTTCTTCTGGATTTAGTCTGTCTGAGTTTGTTCTGTTTCTTCATGTCATTCC
>JAHKKF010502895.1:0-56509 GCA_019740295.1 Labeo calbasu
AACACAAAAGACAATATTTTGAAGAACATTGATAGCCAAAGAGTTTTGATTCCCATTGACTTCCATTGTGATTTTTGTGGATACAATAGGAAACGAAATTATTACCAACATTCTTCAAAATATATTCTTTTGACTCTGAAATGACATAAATAATGACATAATTTTTATTTTTTACATGGACTATGGCTTTAAAGGTCCTTGAAAATGATAGTTCACCCCAAAATGAAATTATTGTTATAATTTTCACTTAAATTTGCCATCATGTTGTTCCAAATTATGACTTTCTTTCTTTAATGGAATACAAAAGCAGAAATTTTGAATAATTAGTGCTGTAGCCGTTAGACTCATTAGAAAGGTTGTGTGATGATCATCAGTGCAGATCTGCTGTGTGAATTATTATTTTTATTTTTTTCCCTCTGACTCATGGTCCAGATGTTTAGACCTATCTCTGTTTTATTTCTCCCAGCATGCTCTTTGGCTTTGTTTGAACACACAGCAGCAGATAGGGACAGCGTTACTGAAGGCAGAGTTGGCTGACACTCTGACAGCTTTTTTTTTTTTTTTTGGCATCATAACTTGGTTTGACTTTGAGCTTCACAAACTATTACAGACCCTCCTGATGGGAATGCCAACAAGTCCCCCCAAAAGTTTTTGATGCCTTTATAGAAGAGTTCATCCAAAACTGACAATTCAGTCATTATTTACTCACCCTCTTGTTATTCCAAACCAGTCCTACCCTCTATTTTTCATGGAACTCAAGATATGTTTTACAAGCTGCTAAAGCTTATAAAAAGACAGTCTTTTGAAATCATATTATATATTTTGAGTGAATTTAAATCAATATTAATTGGAGAAAATTGACCTTTACCATAGTTCTCAAATCATATTTGCAAAACCAATAGCTTTTGCAAACATTAACGTGAAAAAAAGTGTATGGACTATGTTTATTGTGCTTTTAAGTTTTTTTTTTTTAAGCATGAGCCCCTGAGAATGAATAAATGATGGTAGAATTTTAATTTTAGGTGCACTATTCCTTTATTGACTTTTTAATGAAAGTTATTATAAAGTATTATCAAAACGGCTCTCTCAGATGTTTGACTTTCTCATATTCTCTTTCTCTACCACAGTACAACTTCAGTCCCCAGTTTAAACCATAATTTCTTTAGCAATTCAGTCTTTTACCATCCTGCTTTTACCGTCAAAATGAACCTGTCCTGCAGAACTCAAGCATGCGTGAACCAGACCGCCCGAGGAAAATGAGAAAACGATTAGGCTGAAATTATAGGAATCACTGACCATTTAGCTGAAATTACAGACTACAAAGGTGATTGTCAAAACCAGCTTGGTGTCTAATAACAAATCATTTAGGTGACATTAATCCCAAGTCTGTTATTAGACCAGCCCTTTCCTCCTTGCAGGAATCAAAGCTTAGCTCAAGCTGCTTCCCTTTCTCTCCCATCTCATCTGTGGGACTAAAGGTAATGCACTTTGAAATCTGTTTTTCTTTATTTCTTTCTTCTCTTGCAGCTGAAGTTGTGAGGGTATCACGAGGACAAAGGGAGGTCACTTGTGTCACGCCGCGACCGTGCACGAGAAGCATAATGTGGATACGTGTCATATAAAAGCAGCCTGTTTCAATATTTCTCTCCACTCTGGTATTGGCCAGATATTGTGAATCCATGACCTCAAGACTCCTGTGCTCATATGCCGTATTCTCAGTCTAATAACAGATGCCAGAAGCACAGAAGAAAAGCAGCTACCGTCATTTTAAGTTCGTTCTTAAAGGAATAGTTTACCCAGCAATGACAATTTACTCATTTACTCACTTGCATGTCATTCTAAACTCATATGCAGCTATTTTGAAGCACACACAGAGACATTTTGTAGAGCTTATGCAGTTTTTTTCTATATAAGGGCCGTGACTGTCAATCTTCAAAATGACAAAATTATATTTCATGTCTTCTTGAAGCTAAAAAATATATAAATCCCACACATTACTCAAGTTTGCATCATCAAAAAATATTTTAACAAGCAATGTTCAGTCAGTCGACCTTCCTCAATAAGCCATGAGGACGGTCAGTTGACCAAAATGTTGCTCATATTTTTTTTCTTATGTTTTTCAAGTTTATATTGTATTGTTATGGATTAATTTGTGTGTGTGAGAGCCATTATATATTTTTAATGCCTTATGAATTAAAATATAAGATGCTGTCAACCAAAATTTTGCCTTCAGGAGACCTGTAATATAATGTCAAATTCTTACTAGTATGTATGTAGCAGGGGCGTTTCCTCCGAGGAGGCTGGGTAGGCAGTGCCTCCTCAAAATATTGGATGTCCGTTGAAAAATTCGTAATACAAAAATAATACGATGCCAATATTACAAAATATAACATTAAAAAGTGTATAAATCACTTTTTTTAAAGAAACATTGTCCAACAGCGACACCAGCAGGTAAAGGTACATCGCGATATGATTGGATATAGCTGGTTATGTTCGGCTGTGATTGGTTCATGCGATAAATCCCGCCTCTTGTGTTTGTGCGCATTCCATGTTCGTGAATCAGTCTGAATGAACAACATTATGGTTGGGAAGTTAATGGGAGGATTAATTTTTTTTAAAAAAGTAAGTAAACAACTCACACATTTAGATATAACTACTTTGTCACGTCAAAATAAGACTTAAAATGGCATGAAAACATGATCTGTGGGAGTTTTTAGTGAGTAGTCAGCTTGGTGAAATTTAAAATCTCTGTATCTGTGACCAGTATATACAGAGCTGTGATGACTGATGATCCAAAAAAATGCAAAAATAGTTAAAAGTTAACTATTTTAAAAAACAAAAACAAAAAAAATGCCAATATTACAAAATATAACATTAAAAATTGTATAAATCACTTTTTTAAAGAAACATTGTCCAACAGCGACACCATCAGGTAAAGGTATATCGCGATATGATTGGATATGGCTGGTTATGTTCGGCTGTGATTGGTTCAAGCGATAAATCCCGCCTCTTGTATTTATGTGCATTCCGGGTTCGCGAATCCGTGTGAATGGTGTTAATGGGAGGACTCATTTTAAAAAGTAAGTAAACAACTCACAAATTTAGATATAACTACTTTGTCACGTCAAAATAAGACTTAAAATAGCATGAAAACATGATCTGTGGGAGTTTTTAGTGAGTAGTCAGCTTGGTGAAATTTAACATAAATCTCTGTATTTGTGAACAGTATTTACAGAGCTTTCATGACTGATGATCTGAAAAAAAGCTAAAATAGTTCAAAGTTAACTATTAAAAACAGCTGAACATAAGTTCACAAATAAAATATATGTTTAAACTTACTGGAATAAATGTAAAATGCTTAAAAACGGTAACTTGATAAGATGCATACTTGGCTTTGATAAATACAATACAGATTACATTGTTAGTGTAAACATAAAATAGAATTGTGATAGTGGAATTATGTATTGTTTTTATTTAAAAGGCTTCAAATTAGCCCCATGGTGTTTCGCTGGAAAGAATATCAGCATACAGGTATAGCATGAATATGAATATGAGTTAGTAATTCAAAGGAATGAGAGAATAAATAGACAGAATTTTCAGTTTTGGGTGAACTATCTTTTTAAACTGAGAGGATGTACTTCATAAACTTGTTCTCCCTTGCAATTGTTCTTTTTTAGTAGCCTTTTTTTTATTAGTTTGACAGAACAGTGGTCACTTTGTCTGGCAGGCTAATTAGTAAAAGCATCAAAGTGCTTTTGCTGTCATTTTAGATGTGAGTATCAAACCAAAACAGTGCTTGCGTCCAAATTCAGCATCACAGACAGTAAAGTAATTAATACTGTGGTCGCCACCTCACGCATCTTTAATTCAGCACATATTACATAAAAGCTACTTGATGTACTGTAGCCCAGTTCTGGCAGTTGGGTCTCTGTGTTCATATCTGACCCTCAAGAGAGGCCAGACATCTCTCTTTCCTTTCATATCCTCTGATCTTCCACCAGCCCCATCTTTTCATCTTAACTCTTCCTCTGAATATATCACTAAGGCTCTTATTCCTCCACTCGTTCACTCGCTCACTCCCTCTCTGCCTCTTTTCTCTGTCCTTTTGTTTTTATCGCTGCTCTCAGTGGTTTATTGTCTGTGTGTATATGCACATGTTTATGATAAGGCTGGGTGGTGTGACTGTATACACCAAGCAAAGAGTGGAAATCTGAAAGCCGGGAGAGATTTTGCTACATCATTTATACCATGGTAGATATAACTGCACGGCTGTCAGTAAGCAGAACCAATTTCTGTTATTTGCACGTCAGAGGGATGAACAAAGTGAAAGTCCAAGGCCTTGTTTGTGGTAGTGGCGTTGCTGTTTTTGCAGGGTCAGAAAGCTCTCGGATTTCATCAAAAATATCTTAATTTGTGTTCTGAAGATGAACGAAGGTCTTACAGGTTTGGAATGGCATGAGGGCAAGCAGTTAATGACACAGTTGTCATTTTTGGATTTATAAATTAGATATTTTAGTATCAGATACATAGCATAAGAAGAATGCAAGTTGATTGTGTTTTCTTGTTCATTCCCTTTTCTGTCTTTCATTTAGTTAAATCATGGGCTGCTGATAACCGTCTAAGAAAATAAGTTTTGACACATCCAAGTCTAGCTGGAAAACTTAATGTAAGCATATTTAAATTCCGTGACACAAATAACATCCGGTTTCCAGCCTCACGTGGCAGCGTGATTACATTTTCATGACCCGCTTTCAACCAGCACAACTGCTTTTACTCATCTCTATCTCTCTGTTCGCAGCATATACATTATTAGTAACTCATAAAAGTCAAGGCACACAGCATGTGGCTGCTGAAATGTGAATACTCAGGGTGATATGTTACATCCCTTCCACTTTCCATCTTTCAGTCTGATTATCACTGTTGCACCTTTGTGTGTTGAAGAGCTGTTCTAAGTGGTATACCTTCTGATATAAAATCTGCCAGACTTGAACATTCTTAAGGCTGGCCTTCATCTCTCTCTAATACTGCTACAGGTCAACTGGTACTTCTACAGTTGAGGTTAAAAGTTTACATAGACCTTACAGAATCTGCAAATGTTAATTATTTTACCAAAATAAGAGGGATCATACAAAATGCATGTTATTTTTTATTTAGAACTGAATTGAATAAGATTTTCCACATAAAAGATGTTTACATATAGTCCACAAGAGAAAATAGTAGTTGAATTTCCTTTAGGTCCCACAAATTTTGTGGTTTTTCAGCATTTTTGTGTATTTGAACCCTTTCTAACAAAGACTGTATGGTTTTGAGGTCCATCTTGTTTTACACTGTGGACAACTGAGGGACTTATATGTGACCCTGGACCACAAAACCAGTCAAAAGTTTCATACATCATATGAAAGCTGAAAAATGGCTTTCCATTGATGTATGGTTTGTTAGCATAGGACGATATTTGGCTGATATACAACTATTTGAATATCTGGAATCTGAGGGTGCCAAAAAATCAAAACATAGAGAAAATCGTCTTTAATGTTGTCCAAATGAAGTTCTTAGCAATGCATATTACTAATCAAAAAAGTTTTGATATATTTATGGTTTGAAACAATAAACAAAACATCTTCATGGAACATGATCTTTCTTAATATCCTAAAGATTTTTGCCATTAAAGAAAAATGTATAATTTTGACCCATGCAATGTATTGTTGGCTGTTGCTACAAATTTACCCGTGCGACTTATGACTGGTTTTGTGGTCCAGGGTCACATATGCAACTATTACAGAAGGTTCAAATGCTTACTGATGTTTCAGAAGAGAACACAATGCATTAAGAGGCAGGGGGTGAAAACTTTTTAAATTTGAAGATCAGGGTAAATTTAACTTATTGTGTCTTCTGTGAAACATGTAAGTATCATATGTAGCTTCTGAAGGGCAGTACTAAATAATAAAAAAAAAGGTATGTAGGCAAAATAAGAAAAATGTACACATCTTCAATCTGTTCAAAAGTTTACACCCTCCAACTCTTAACACATCTTTTTTTCTTCTAGAGCATCAGTGAGCGTTTGAACCTTCTGTAATAGAGTCTCTCAATTGTCCTCAGTGTGAAAAGATGGATCTCAAAATCACACAGTCATTGTTGGAAAGCGTTCAAGTCCACAAATATACTGAAAAACCAAAAAATTTGTTGGACTTGAAGGATTTTTCTGAAGAACATCAGGCAGTTTAACTGTTCAGGACCATTGGTAACAATGCAGTATTAAGAATCAAGCACATTTTTGGTAACCATATCGTTGTAATTGTGTTACTGTTCACTCCAATGTTTATTTACAAGAATCAACACATTGCAAGTTTGAATTTCTCTACAATTTTCTGTGCATGAAGTGTTTCTGCTCTATTTTATTCATGGGGCCGAGCCCCTCTGTCATGGCCCCTGGTCCTAACCTTCATCTGGTGTAGTTGGAGAGGAACGGACCCTCTGTTATTCAGCAAAGGTATGGGCCGGGCCCGATTCTTACCTCAGGCTCCGGCCACAGCTGGTGAAGGCAGGCCTTGGCAGTTTTTTGAGCCCAGCACCAAGCTGACAGGCTTCGAGACCTGACCTCACACCCTGAAACCCACTCCAAGGTGACATGTCCTGGCCTGCCCCTCCGAGCCTGTCTTTCCAGTTTGATGTATTGCCATTATGTGGGAATGGCATCGCTTGAGGACAAGAGGACTCAAGGACTGATTGTGAGTGTGGTGGGGGCTGCAGGGGTGTTTGGACCCATAGCAAGGACCCTGTCCAGCCCTCTAAGTCCTGACATAGAGGCAGGAGTCGTGGCAGCCGGCCCTTAACCATGTGTATGCCCAGTGCTGGCAGCCCTGTTTCTCTGCTCTCTCTCGTCCCCGTGTCAGATGGCATGATTCGGGCAACGTTCAAGAGCTGCCAACCCGACTGTCTGTCTCCCTGTGGCAGTTCCCAATCTCTCACTGCGACGGAGAGGTCACCTCCCGAACGCCAGCTGACTCTTCAACGCTCATTCTCCGTCCTCTAATATATCGCCGCTTCTTCTGCACTGGCCATCTTATTAGAAGGAGCTCCAAGTGATGGATGTAGGTTGTATAAACAGTCGAAGATGATGTCTTCAGGGTTATGTGCTCTCTGCTCATCTGCCAAGTCATTAAGCCGAGAAGCATCCTCTACCAATAGTAACAGCTTGCTGATTTCACACCTTATTTTTCCTCATAAAAAGAGATTGATCTGCAGAGAGTTCTCGAAGCGAAAGGCCCACCCACACACCACAAGCTGCGGCTCCTGCTTTTATTTTGGTTGTGGGTATGTAGTTAAACAAGCTCGTATTGAAAGGTCCTTATAATATAGTCTAACCCTGAATATATTTTTAACATGTGACCCTGGACCACAAAACCAATTGTAAGTAGCACAGGTATATTTGTAGCATAGCCAAAAATACATTGGATGGGTCAAAATGATCGATTTTTCTTTTATGACAAAAATCATTAGGATATTAAGTAAAGATTATGTTCCATGAAGATATTTTGTAAATTTCCTGCCTTAAATTTATCAAAGCTTAATTTTTGATTGGTGATATGTATTGCTAAGAACTTCATTTGAACAATTTTCTTAATATTTAGATTTTTTTTTCACCCTCAGATTCCAGATTTTCAAATGGTTGTGTCTCAGCCAAATATTGTCAAACCATGTATCAATGGAAAGCTTATTTATTCATTTTTTCAGATGTTCCATAAATCTCAATTTCTATAAATTGACCCTTATGACTGGTTTTATGGTCCAGGTCACATATAAGAATATTTTAGGAATATAATGCAATACAATGCAGGGTTGGGCAAAAATTAAAAATTGGCAGAACATGACAGAAATAAAATGACTTAATGGAATTTATGTAATCGTAATTCAAAAGAATAAATAAATAAAAATAAAATAACAGCATGACTCCAATGTTAGAGCAGATTTTATTAATTTTAAACTTTCCATTAAGCAATTTTTGGAAATGTCTATAGAATGGGAAAATTTCTGGAACCCAAGCAGGCTTTTTTTTAACTGACTGTTTTCATCAGCTTCAAGGACAAGTGCCACGGTTCTAACAGGGTTGAAGCACAATGTCCCGAGGCCTCTCGTGACAGCTAAAGTTTGAGGAACAAACTGGGATGTTGCTCAAATGTTGCACAGAAAGTGTTCTTGTTCATGGCCGTTTCTTCTGCGCTGAAATGTTCAAAGGCTCAAGTGTATCGATTGAAAATCGAGATGTGTCTGTTTTACTATTGCTCCGAGCAGAAACGCACCAAGGACAGACATGTTAAGACTGAGTTATTAAAGACACGATTCTTTTGCCATTTACTGTTCCATTATATCCCGAATACGCAGCTATTGATTTTGGCCTGTCTGGAGAAGGATTTTGTTGATGTCGTTCGACATCTTTTTGTGTTGGTAATATTCCTAAATGTAAGCATTGCATGAACCCCATTGTTACGACCAACCTCCCATCTGCCATTTTTGTTCTCAAGGTCCATGTAAACTATAGCCAGTCACATCAGCTAGAGCAAAGCTGTTTCTGTTAGGGCCCAACCAGACAGAAAGAGTTGCTGTGCTTCTACAACATATCCACAGGATCCTGTCAATCACTCTGGAACATACAGACTTCAGACCTTCGGCTCCAAATGCCCCATTTAATCCGGAGGACATAAAAACGTCACGTAGGGGGAAAATGAGAGAAGCTCTGTGTAAATAGTCTTATGAGAATATATAGTATTTTAGCTGTCTGGAGGCAAAAATCTAATCCTTCAGGGCAGAAAATGACATCTTGGTGCTTGCATTTCTTTTCCAGCAGGATATAAATGTTCAAATTTAATTTTGAGCGAGAGTCCTGTCCACCTGTTAGTAATTGTGCTGGAATCATGCTTTGGGGTGTTACAGGCTGTGTATACAGCAATGTGAACACTTTAGTGATGTTATCTGAGCATTGCTCTGTCATGCGGTACCATGGGATTGCCTGATGCCTGGCTGGCAGATGACTTCCCGAGGAACTCCCACAGTACATTTGCTATCGGTACTGATGAACCAGATATGAGTCACCCCTGTAAATGTCTGCAGCAGCTCCAACCAAAGGTCAACAGCAGCAGACGATGCGAGAGAACGAAACTGAGAAACCATTACGTCTGTTTTAGCAACCGACTGACAGCTGGCAGAAATCATTTGTTTGAATGAGTTGCCATGAAGCACGACCATGACTTAAAGAAATGGAAGTGATACAGAGGAAAATATTTGCTTGGTGTTGATTGGTATTGATTTTTAGTATAGCATTTAAAGGAGATGTTCACTTTTAGAATGAAAATTTCCTGATAATTTAGTCGCCCCCATGTTATCAAAGATGTTCATGTCTTTCTTTCTTCAGTCGAAAAGAAATTAGGGTTTTGAGGAAAATATTCCAGGATTTTTCTCCATATAGTGGACTTCAGTGGTGGCCAACGGGTTGAAGGGTCCAACCTGCAGTTTCAGTGCAGCTTCAAAGGGCTCTACAAGATCCCAGCCGAGAAATAAGGGTCTTATCTAGTGAAATGATTGGTCATTTAAAAAAAAAAAAAATAAATAAAAGATAACCACAAATTCTCACCTTGAGAACTGAACGCCCTTTACAAAAAAGGGTAAAACAACGTTGTTGGATGATTTTGACATTGGAGGAGAAAAAGAGATGGAGTTTTTTGCCCTTACAAAATGCAAAATACAAAATACAAAACTACAATTTAAATACTTTTTAATATCAAACGCTCGTCTTGCCTTTCACTCCATGTGTATTCTGACTCAAGACAGTTAGGGTATGTCGAAAAACTCCAATTGTGTTTTCTCTCTCAACTTCAAAAATCATTTCAAAATCATCCTGCAGAAGTTCCAACCCAGTCTTTGCAACGTGAACATGCAAAAAAGATCAAACACCCTTAACAAAAAAGGTAAAACGGCGATATGGGATGATTTTGAAGTTGAGGGAGAACATGAGATGGGAGTTTTTCGACATACCCTAACTGTCATGAACCGGAACAAAAACAGTCCAAGCAGAGTAAGACCAGACGAGCTTTTGGCATTAAAAACTATATAAATTGTTTTTTTTTAAACGAAAACAACCGATCGTTTCGCTAGATAAGGCCCTTCTTCCTCAGCTGGGATTGTTTACAACCACATTTGGGATTGTTTGAAGCCGCATTTAAACTGCATTTTGGAAGTTCAAAACCGGGGCATCATATCAGTCCATTATATGAAGAAAAATGCTGAAATGTTTTCCTCAAAAAACATCTTGGAAGAAAGAAAGACAGACATGAACATCTTGGGTGACAAGGGGGTGAGTAAATTATTTGTAAATTGTTGTTCTGGAAGTGGAGTTCTCCTTTAATTTCTTTGCGACTGAAGAAAGTCATGAACATCTTGGATCATATGGGGGTGAGTACATTATCAGGAAATTTTTATTCTGGAAGTGAACTAATCCTTTAAATCGATACTAAATATTCCTATTCAGTTTGTCCATAAGGATTTAAAAATGCTTTTTTTTTGCCAAATTAACTCTCATCCCATGATGCATTGTGAATGACAAAAGCATATAATTGTATACACAAAAAAAGAAGGAAATTTTGGGTAATGTACTATTTCACCATCAAAATATACTATAGATTAACACTCATGCATAGTACACACTGTATGTCCTAAAAGATTGTGCTAAAAATCTATTTTTTCTATTGAGAAAATTAATAGGATTTTTTTTTCTGAAACCCTCTATGCAGCTTTTCATTAGGAAACATGTTCAAAATGATCATGAGAGTTCTTTAAAAAGAAAGAATGTAGCCCTTTTCTGTACAATAGAAGCTTCTTTTGGGGTGAACCTTCAGCCCTGAGATGAAAATTTGTTAAATAAGCTTTCATAAGCCATAACTGATGGCTGGCCATGAGAAACGGCCATGATGAACAATTGGCCTGTGTACATAGACACAAATCCCGCTTTCACATCATTTCAGGCTAGAAAGTATCTTTTAAACTCTCTATCTGGAACCCTACGTTTGCGTGTTCTGTTGACACACATTGATTTAGTAAAACTGAATTTCTTCGAATTCCAGAGAGAATGACCTAGTGCTTCATCTTGTGTTTGGGAAAAATCTAAATTACATCTGATATTACTGAATAAAACAGCTGAACTTTCATTTCACTTCTGTACAGTCTACAATGATAATGCATCTCTGCAATAGAATGAACTGTAATGAATAGGGAAGATCAGCGGCTCTGGCTCTAATCCTGTTTGTAGCGCTTATAGACATTTTGTCCCGCGATGCTGACAGGATCTTTTAGATTGCTTTGGGATTTGTGTTTGCAGAACAAACAGATGCTGGATGAAATATTTGGATATATATTAATTTGATTTAGAATACCTCTGTTCCAAAAACCTAGTCAGCAGGCCTAGTGCCTAATACACACAACTACTTATTATGATGGAACCTTTTTAATGTGGATGTTTAAATAAATATATACGTAATTATACGTAATTAATATACATATAATAAATATGACATTAAATTCAATTTGTTTTTTATTATTTGTAATGTTTTTTTTTTTCTTTTTATAGTTTTTTGTAATCTATATACATTATCAGTCATAAAATAAATCAGTCAGTTATAAAAGTTTTTTTTTAACAGTAAGATTTTTAATGTTTTTTTTTTAAAGAAGTCTCTTCTGCTCACCAAGCCTGCATTTATTTGACCCAAAGTACAGCAAGAACAGTAAAATTTTGAAATAATTTTACTATTTAAAATAACTGCTTTCTGTTTGAATATTTTAAAATGTTATTTATTACTGTGATTTCAAAGCTAAATTTTTAGCACTATTAGTCCAGTCACATGATCCTTCAGAAATCATTCTAATATTCTGATTTGCCACACAAAAAACATTTATTATTATTGTTCTGTTGAAAACAGCTGAGTAAATTTTTTTTTTCAGGTTTCTTTGATGGGTAGAAAGTTCAGAAGAACAGGATTTATCTGAAATATAAATCTTTTGTAACATTATAAATGTCTTTATTATCACTTTTGATTAATTTAAACCATTCTTGCTAAATGAAAGTATTAATTTCTATAGTTTCTTTCAAAAAATAAAAATAATAATAATAATTACACTGATTCCAAGCTTTTGAATGGTATAATGTATAATGTTACAAAGCTTTTTATTTCAGATAAATGCTGATCTTTGGATCTTTCTATTCATTAAAGAATTCTGAAAAAAATGTACTCAGCTATTTTAAATATTGATGATAATAATATTAAAAATAATAATAACGTTTCTTGATCAGCAAATCAGCATATTAGAATGAATTCTGAAGGATCATGCGACACTAAAGACTCACTTAATGATGCTGAAAATGTAGCTTTGATGGCAGGAATAAATTACGTTTTAAAATATATTCAAATAGAAAGCAGTTATTTTAAATAGTAAAAATATTTCACAATATTAGCGATTTTGCTGTACTTTGGATCAAATAAATGCAGGCTTGGTGATCAGAAGAGACGTCTTTAAAAAAACATCACTGTTCAAAAACTTTTGACTGGTAGTGTATCTATTAATTTATTTTTATATATTTCCTAACTTTTGTATTTGAAATACAACTGTAATGCTGTCTACATAGGCAGCCCACTAGGTTTTGGAACAAAGCAAATTTGTATGCTTTTGACATCTGCCGTTCCTTGTCATGTGTGACTTGCTAAAAGAAAATGCATTGTACACATAATCTAACATGAACTGTACATCTGTTTAGAATAAGCCAGCCTGTGACTGGTACTGTCTGTGTGTCTCAGTCTCAGACGTGAGGAAAACGCAGTTTGATTGGACAGTCACGGTGCCTCAGGATAAAGAGTAGCGTGGCACGTGAGCCAGAGCATTGTTCAAGACTTCATCATCATAAATGAAACATTTGTGAGGCGGCATTCATTGGGTGTCATCTGGTTTCTGATGGATTCTTGTCACAAATTGGCCTCTGTCTGCTCACAGCTGTTGCGAGCTAGTAAATGACTGTCTGCGATGACATTGGCTTAGCCCTGCTGTAAAAACACTGTCTGGAGTGGATTGAGACACCCATCATTTGCTTGTTAATGTTAATGTGCTATCAGTGGACTTTCATGGCTGTGTTCAGAAAAGCGTACTACCATACTGACATACAGTAAGGGGTGGTTTTGGATGTAGTTACTAACTTAGAAATGATTTATATATAGGACTATCCTTGTAATATTTATTCTTTTGACTAGTGTGATTGGACTGCCAATACTTGAGAAATTTTACAGAACTTTGAAACGTTTAGTGTTACATAATGCATAGATTTTACTCTATATTGGCAGTACATATTGTACCTTCACAAGCATCTTTTATTCACTACAGTTCCTTATCTAAGAGCATGACTCTCCTGTATCACCAGGGGAGCATCACTTCATACATAACTGGCTATTTTTTCAACACAGTACCACAGTGTCAATATCTTAGGGTGGTATTTTGGCTCTCGTGTCTCGTGCCAGATGTCTGTGTTTAATGGTCTCTTCTCACTGAACTTTAGCATAGTCTGGAATAAAACAGCAGGAATGGAGTGATGTGAGTTGGTTTAATGTGATGTTGGCTTTACAAACAATGCGTCATTGACTAAC
Source organism: Labeo calbasu (assembly GCA_019740295.1). Lineage (NCBI taxonomy): Eukaryota > Metazoa > Chordata > Actinopteri > Cypriniformes > Cyprinidae > Labeo > Labeo calbasu. The sequence goes on from JAHKKF010502895.1 coordinate 13,674, forward strand.
TGATGCAATTCCAAGTCAAGTTCACTTTTTATCGGGGTCAATCAGTGCGAGGTTGGTTTGGACAGGTCCAGATGGATTCTCCCAGAGCTGTAGAGGTTTAGCAGATGCGCTCTTAAATGTTTTGCCTGGCCAGCCGTTCAACTCCCTTAGTACCGGCACTATGATATTTCGTCCTTGAAGCATCAGATGCCAGCTTGGTTTTTACTGAATAGTAGACAGAACAGAGCCGGTAAACTGTTGGTCGGTAAACTGCTTTCAAATGTTTTCAAATTATGACTTGACTGGCATTTTTAAGCTTGCCGTCACAGATAATTTATTATGGAAATAGTGGATGTTAAAATTTATGGAGCATTTTTGTGAATTTTGTATTACGTTTCAGATGTACATTTTCCTCTATATTGTATATTGTAACCTTTTACTATATTTTTCTTTGCACTTTACCTGGCACCTTTACTTTAGTTCTCTTGCCATTTATAATCAATTCAAAGTGTTTCGGAAAGATTTAGTGCATTTCAGACATACAGACATTTGTTATGTGTATGATAAAAAACAGACCCTCTGAAAGGAATAGTTCACCCCATCATCCCATCATGTACTCACGTCACGTCATGTTTAATATATATATAGTTAACTATAGTTACATATTTATACATATATATATATATATATATATATTAAAGTATAGAAATTTCTAATGTTACAAAAGCTTTAAATTTCAAATGAATGCTGTTCTTTTTGAACTTTCTATTCACTGAAAAACCCTTAAAAAGTAAGGTAAACAACTGATTTTAACACTGATAATAAATTTTTCCTGAGTACAAAATCACATATTAGAATGTGGGTCTGGGTTCTTAACGTTACTTTAGTTTTAAAAGGAAATGCGCCCGGTGATCTACATACATGCGTCTATGCTCGCGCAAATCATTCGTGGAATGATTTGCGCTGAGTCAGCAGGAGTGAGTATAAGGGTTTTTTATGCATCTTTGCAAATCGCCTTTCTTAGTAATGTGCTAGTTAGCAAGTTTCACAGCTAAACGCAGCTAAATGCGGCTAAAGTAAACAGAACGGCTTGTGACCCCACAGAAGAGAGGGGCGGGTGAGCAGAGCTCATTAGCATTTAAAGGAACATGCAACGGAACGGCTCTCTCTAAAAGGGCTGATTTTGACAAGGTGGAAAGGCTGTTCCTTACACTACCACTGAGAAATTTTAACCAAAGTATGTTATAGACTTCTCATTAAAGGGGTCATCGGATACAAAGTCTTACTTTTACATGTTGTTTGAACATAAATGTTTGTTGGCAGTGTGTGTACACAACCACCCTATAATGCTAAAAAAAAATGTTTGCGTTTTTGTTTAATCTGTAAAAATAATTTCCCCTTTTTCAAATCAAGCCATTCTCAGTGTTTTGTCTGTGTGACGACACACCGACAGAGGCTGCTCCCACGATAATTGATTGACATGGTCGTCTTACCTTAGACCCGCCTTGAATGAGGAGTAACAGTCCGATCACCATTGTTTCGATGCCGGAACAGGGACGTAGACAACAATGGCTCCTAAGCGATTGAGGTGTTAGGTTGTTGGATGTAATAATTAACATAGTCCTCATTTACTCCCGACATCTGAGCAGCTGAAGATGCAGTGGATTGCGTTTGTTTGTGAAGGGAATGCACCTCCCGATCTAAACAAATGCCTCTATGTTCGCTCAAATCATTCATGATCCAGCTTCACTTACAGCAGAAGTGAGTATAAGGGTTTTTTTATGAATCTTTGCAGTCACCTTTCCTAATAATGTGCTAGTTAGCAAGTTTAGCGGCTAAACGCAGCTAAATGCAGCTAAAGTAAACAGGCTCGTCACTCCACAGAGAAGAGAGAGGGGCGGGGCGAGCAGAGCTCATTAACATTTAAAGAAACATCGACCAGGATGATTTTTCTAGAGCTGATTTTGGCAAGGTAAAAAAGGTGTTTTTTACACTACCACTACGAAATTTTAACCAAAGCATGTTATAGACTTTTCATTAAAACCCTAAAGAATCATATCAACTTGTGGAAAATGGGCATCCTATGACCCCTTTAAGTGTTTGCTGTCAACATAACCATAACGTAATTATTGAAGAACAGTAAAAATTGTAATGAAATATGATATATAGTGTATATATTTAGCAAAATGCTTATCAGAAGAAAAAAGGAAAATCCTGAAGGTTTAGAACAACAAGAGGATGAGTAAATGACAGAATTTTCATTTTAAGTGAACTATGCCTTTAATGCTTTTCTCCTGCATTGTTTCTTTCCTTAAACCTGAATCATTATCATCCAATTTCAGGCAAATCACCTCCCACGCATAGTGATCCAGTCAGAAATGCTCATTTGAGAACCCAGGTAACCTCATTTGGTCTGAAGTATACCTCCACACCTACATCGACATATTGGCTGCACGCTTACTCACACAAGATGTGACGGAGGGCACGTTCTTCAAATGAGTTTTGGTATTGTTTTGCAAATTATGAATGCCTTAATGTACCGTGCCATTTAACAGGGCTCAGACAGCAATTAAGACTCTTCTTCGGAGAGGTCGTGACAAGCTGTTGAGCTCTAAGAAGCAAGTTAGAAGAAATAGTGAAAAAGGAACCAAAGGCACGCTGGTGGCAATGAAATGAAAGCAGACAATCTGGTTTTAAATGGAATCCGGCTCTTCACATTACCACTCATTATAAAATACAGAAATGAGGTTGGCTGCACATGCTATTTTTTGCGTTTCCAAAAATGATTATTCCGTTTGTGAACTTCGAAACAGGCCTGTTTTGTATTTCTTTGGCTCCGTGCCTCTTTCCAAAAATAAACATGCGTAGATGCTAAATTACTATACATAAATTGTAAAAATACTCAAATCAACCAGAAAAAGCACCCATGTTGCTGTTTAGCACTAATTTATTTGAGTCTTAGAATGATGGAATGCATTCATTCCCTCAAGCAGGATCACACCGTGAGGCTTGTGCACTTTTATTGAATTTAATAATAGACTTAATGGGTAGAAATGATGCTTAACGTAGATTCGGTTCATTCTCATTAAAAACCTACGAGTGCTGTGATTAGCAGGCACTTCAATGAGGCAGCGATATAGACATCAGCTTTCCTACATCTAATACTTTACATGTCTAGACTTTAAATGGTGAGCAATCCTCACAAAAGAACGTGGAGGATTTTTAATAACATGAGACGGCCGTTTGATGGAGCATTACTTACAAGCCATTGAGTTTATCATTACACCTCAACATTATTCCACCCTCCTTCGGTTAGCACGCAGCTCTAGCGCTGCTTAATTCACTTAATTCCTTGATTATCGATTCCACGGGCCTCTGGGCAGAAAGGTCAATGTTTTCCTTGTGCTCACCTGAAATTTAAAATGTCATTCAAAATGAGGAGGCAGCCACCGAGCAAAAATGGCCTCTTCAAAGGGCAATGGCCTACTAATAGAGACCTAGGCTGACGCTTAAATGCACGTGCGCATACGCTCAGGGCTGATCACACAGGACACGTCCGCTGAAAAAAATTGGCTTGGGATTTACTTTGATCTTCACTCAGAAATTGCTAGTAAATTTCACAGATAATTACAAAAATGGCAAGTAACATGTTGAATTAAATGTGGAATTTTAAAATAGAAAGACTGAATTTTACATTTTTTTTATGCATAAATGAAACGGCTTCTTGGACTTTACAGACATGTAGAGGTTATAGCAAGCCTGTAAGTGCACATTAATTGTGCCATTTGGGACATGGCTGTTTTTGTTTTAGTTTATCATCTGTGCTAGTTTGTACTTTTTTATCTATGAAACCATACTTTAAATGGTAGTCATTGCGATACATTTTGCTGTGTTTTTTTTTTTTTTTTTGGTCATTAATTTCTTAGCCATTTTCTAGAATGAATCCTGTAAAGCCTGACATATGAAATTAAAATAAATAAATCCCATTAAAAAGAGCAAAGATTATTGGACAATATTTTACAAGAAATACTATTTTAGTTTTGCTTCAAAATGTCAAATTAAGTGCAATGCACTTGCCATTTCTTTGTGATTATTTAAAAATGTACTTACATTTTTTTTCTTTACAAAATGTACATAATTTCTGAATAAAAAGGAAAAAAAAGACAATGCACTGCAGTGCATTGATGATTGTCCAGAATTAAATAAATAAAATGCAAAATAAATAAATTATTGCATTAAAAAAGAGTTTCAGAAAATGTAAATACAGTAAAGATTATTGGACAATGTTTTACAAGAAAATACTATTTCAGTTTTACTTCAAAATTTCAAATTTAATGCAATGCACTTGCCATTTCTTTGTAATTATTTGGGAAATGTACTTTAATTTTTTTTAGGACTGGCAAACAATTCATCGTGATTAATCGCATACAAAATAAAAGTTCGAGTCTGTGTAATATATGTATGTGTACTGTGTGTAATTATTATGCATATATAAATACAAGCACACTCATGTATAAATTTAAGAAATATTTACAAGTGTATGTATTTATTATAATTTTTATATAATTTATATTATATATAAATAAAAATATTTGTACATAACATATTTCTCTTAAATATATACATTATTTGTGTGTATTTATATATACATAATAATTACACACAGTACGTACACATATTAGGCAAACTCTAGCTTTTATTTTGTATGCGATTAATCGTTTGCCAACCCTAATATTTTTACTTACAAAATGTACATAATTTCTGAATAAAACGGGAAAAAAGACAATGCACTGCAGTACAATGATGATTGAGACAAAAAATAATAAATAAAATGCAAAATAAATGAATAAATTAATTAATTACATTAAAAAGAATTTCAGAAACTATAAATACAGCAAAGATTATTTGACAGTGTTTTACAAGAAAATACTATTTCAGTTTTACTTCAAATTTTCAAATTGAATGCAATGCATGTGCTATTTCTTTGTTAGTCTTTGGTAAATTTACTTTTTTTTATTTACAAAATTTACATAATTTCTGAATAAAAAGGGAAAAAAAGACAATGCACTGCAATACAATGATGATTGAGAGATATATAAAATAAAATAAATAAAATGCAAAATAAATAAATAACATTAAAAAGAGTTTCAGAAAATGTAAATACAGTAAAGATTATTGGACAATATTTTACAAGAAAATACTATTTCAGTTTTACTTAAAAAATTCAAATTTAATGCAATGCACCTGCCATTTCTTTGTAATTATTTGGGAAATTTACTTTAATTTTTTTTTTTTTTACAAAATGTACATCATTTCTGAAAAAAAGGGAAAAAAGACAATGCACTGCAATACAATGATAACTGAGAGATGTACAAAATAAATAAATAAATAAAACGTACAGAAAATCAAGTAAACCTTTGCTGCGGTCCAGTAATTGTTCATTTTGAAATATTAATAACAATATAAAAGCTATTCTTATGTTTCTTTTTAAAAAATCAGCACAAGTTTCACAGCAGAACAACGTGTGTACCACAACTTCAATTATAATAAAAATTATTAATTTTTGCATGTTAAAAAACAAATGCAACCTCACGCTGTGTCATTCACGTTTACACACTGCATTTAAAACTTGTTTGTCGATTGTTTTTCGCATCAGAAAAAAATGCATGAAAATTTCAGACTTGGTGAGTAACAACCTTTAGAATCAAATCTGACACAGTAGGCTTTATGAAATGAAAAGTTCAACACAAAGCACAACAAATCAATGTCAGTTTTATAAGAATGGAGCAGTTGCATGAGTCTTGGGATGCAGCATCTTCTGTCTACAGTGGTTATATTAACAGTGGCTGTATGGGAGAATACTCATAAATCCACCTACCGTTCAGTTCTGTTGCATTTTGATTTTTTTTTTTTTTAATTTTAAATGCCTTTACTTATTAACTAAAAAAAGTTAAACAGGAAATGTGGTGTATCATACATTAAATGTGAATGGAGAGATTCTAAAGGCGAATCTGAGAAAGTCTATGCATTATTCTGTCTTCTGTTCACCATCCCTGATTTATTCAGCACTAGATGCCCATCTCCACACCGCCAGCACTTTTGTATTTGGTTATGCTAATCGGATCCCAGACTTTAATTCTCAGTGTAGCAAGATCACTCCAGGTGAGGGAAACCACACTATACTTCTTTATTAAAAGCCTCAATCTGTCTCTGCCTTCTCCTATCATTTTCCAGTGTTACTCTTTATAAAGTATCCTGATGATAGGATGGAATGAGGGCTTCCAGGCAATTGTACCCACATGTCTACTTACTGAGAGATTTTATGAACAAAACTTACTCAGAAGTCAAGACTTCAAATCCATACTGGCTTATACTATCTTGTGTAACTCAAACAGAGGATGCTTAGCTATGAACAAACCTGCACGGATTCTGCACTCACAGAATTTTCTTAGAAAGCAACACAAATTCTGGAGAATTTAAAGTTTGAAAAAACGTCAAAAGTTAGTTTAAGTTTATTAAATATTAAGGTAATTTGATGATGGTCATGATAATATGTGTTTTTGTTTGTTCATGCATTTATTTATTCATTGATTTGTTCATTCAATAGATTGTTTGAAAATAATCAAATGAACTACTAATTTTTTATTTATAATTTATTTCTTTATCCATTCATTCACTCATGATTGACTGATTCATCCATTTATTTCATTATTTTTTGTTAGTCATTAATTCAGTAATTTATCCATTCTTATCCATCTATCCATTCATGAACTAACTTTCTTTCTTTCTTTCTTTCTTTCTTTCATTATTTTAGTCAGTCATCAACTAGTTTGTTCATTTATTTATTCATTCATTCATTCATTCAGTAGATAGATGCGTGAACAAATGAACAAAATAATTGGTTTATTCATTCATTCATTTTATTCATTAATTTCTTTAATGGATAGATTGATGAATGGATAATTGGATAAACTTTGTGCATCATTCATTCACTCATTTATTGATTTATTCATCCATTGTTTATTTAGTCAGCCATTAGTTATTTATTTATTCATGCGTTCATTCATTTAATAGATAGATGCATGAACAAACAAATTTCATTAATGAATTAATTCATTCATTCATGTAATAGATGTATTGATAAATGCATAATTGGATGCATTTTTTATCATTCATTCGTTCATTTATTCATTCATTTAACAGATGACAAATGAATTTTGTTCTTTCGTTCGTTCATGAATTATGGTCAGTGAAATCAGAAGGCCGTCCTGTAATGGTTTCTTTTTCATTCATTCACTCACTCACTTATTGATTCGTTTATGATGCATTCATTATTTATTAATTAATTTGTTCATTCATTCATTCATACATTCATTAATTCATGTAATAGATACGTGAACAAGCCAACACATTTTTTCATTCATTCGTTCATTTTATTTATTTTTGTTATTCATTAATTGATTTAATAGGTAGATTGATGAATGGATAATTGGATTCACTTTCTTTATCATTCATTCATTCACTCGCTCACTCATTGATTTGTTCATTGATTCATCCATTATTTATTTAGTCAGTCATGTATTAATTCATTTGTTTATTCATTCATTCATTTATGTAATAGATAGATGTGTGAACAAACTAACACATTTTTCCTTCCATTCATTCATTCATGCATTAATTTATTTTATTTGTTTTATTCATTCATGTATTTAATAGATAGATTGAATGGATAATTGGATTAACTTTCTTTAGCATTCATTCAGTCACTCACTCACTCTCATTGATTTGTTCATTGATTCATCCATTATTTATCTAGTCAGTCATGTATTAATTCATTTGTTTATTCATTCTTTCATTCATTCATTCATTCATTCATTCATTCATGTAATAGATAGATGTGTGAACAAACCAACACATTTTTTCCATTCACTCATTCATAATGGATGCATCATAAACGAATCAATAAGTGAGTGAGTGAATGAATGAAAAAGAAACCATTACAGGACGGCCTTCTGAATTCACTGACCATAATTCATGAATGAACGAAAGAACAAAATTCATTTTATTGATTAGTTTTATTAATTTATTTATTTAATAGATAGATTAATGAATGGATAATTGGATTAACTTTCTTTATCATTCATTCACTCACTCACTCACTCACTCACTCATTAATTTGTTCATTGATTCATCCATTATTTATTTAGTCAGTCATATATTAATTTATTTGTTTATTCATTTGTACATGTAATAGATAGATGTGTGAACAAACAAACAAAATAACTGGTTTATTCATTCATTCACTCATTTATTGATTTATTCATCCATTGTTTATTTAGTCAGTCATTAGTTATTTATTTATTCATCCATTCATTCATTTAACAGATAGATGCATGAACAGACAAATTTCATTAATTCATTAATGTAATTGATATATTGATGAATACATAATTGGATGCATTTTTATCATTTATTCATTCATTTAACAGATGAACACATGAACAAACAAACAAATGAATTCTTTCATGAATTATGGTGAGTGAAATCAGAAGGCCGTCCTTTAATGGTTTGCAGCAGCACATTCGTCTTTGTGCTCTTGAGCGAGGCACTTAACCCCAGGTTGCTCCAGGGTTATTGTTCCTGTGAACTGTCGCTTCTTACTTACATCACTTATCTCCTCACAGCAAGAGAAACCAGTCGAACGTCTGTGGAAACACGTTCTCACACACATTGCACTTTTCTATTACACAACATGCTGGAATGGTCGGAGGTGATTTTTGTGACTTTGTTGGAATGTTGTCATGATTTGTCTTCACCTCCTTCAAAAATGTTATGTTATGTAAGACACTGGCCCTTTTCACACACCTACGTCTTACAGCACTGTCAAATTTGGCACTGTTCGAGTGTGTTGGATATTTTGGGGAAGTCTTCACAGTTGGACAGCGTTTGGGGTCATATTATGGTCAACTGCTGTAGTGAGGCAGGACATCACCTTTTTGGGATAGATTTAAGTTACCGCAAGCTCAGATCTGGAGTTGGAAAATTTATATATGTTTTTTAAATATTTTTTATAAATACTTTTTATAGATTTAAATGCATTATATAAAAGCTTGAAACTTTGTAATTGATCAATACATTTATTTTTTCACTTAGTATTTATAAAATAGTTTTTTTAAGTGTTCTAGAGAGCTTTTTTGTTTCTGTTGTCTCCACATTGAAGAATCCAAACAAATTATACACTTCACCTTTAAGAGTAGCAGAGGTTAGCAAAAGCATCTTATCCTTCTTGCTTTTCCTTCCCTGTATTTCCTGAGGGGCTTTTCACAGCATGCCACACTCTCTGTGATGCTCGTTTGGTCTGACCGGTCCTGCTGTACTTGTCTAAGAGGGAGGAATAGGGGGAAAAAAACTGTCACAATGTGCAGAGTTTTCATTCCTCAAATAAAAAACAGATGCATCCGTCAAGGTTAGCTTAGAACCTATGGATTTACTGCCATCATTATTTTCAAGCAATATTATTTTAATCATTAATCTCTAACACACATTGTATCCTTCAAATGAGATTTAGAGGAAAGCAATAAGGCTTTGCCACAGCACTCAGATAATATTACTGCACTGTCAGGGGCCATGGGGAGGCAGGGCCCCAGGCCAACTGCAGGCAGAGAGAGAGAAAGAGGAAACATACTGGCTTCAAAACAAAAGGTAAAACCTCTCAGCAGTTAAAATGCTTACCAAAACTCTGAAAATATAAAACTGGATAAGTCTCTTGCAGAGATACTGTTTTTTTGTGGTGTAAATATTTGCTCTGACAGCAGTTTGATTCGGGTATAATGCTTTACAAAAAGGTGAAACTCTGTTCATACTAATTTTCAGGTAACTTCTACAGTTTTTTTTTTTTTTTTAACAGTATAAAATTTATTAGTTATTGTAGACTTTTTTTTTTTTTTTTAAGTTAGTCTGTATATGGACTGCAAATTTAGTCTATAAAATAAGTTACGTATTTATGTTTTAAATACGTTTTAGAATATAAATGATTGTAGACTTATAATCAGATTTTTTTAATTGTGTAATCAATGCATTTAATTTTCAGATTGACGCATAATCATTTTTATACATCTGTTTATTTTATTTTTAGATAATAATTCAGTTAATTACAATATTATATGGAAAATTTTATTACATCAAAAAGTAATCAATTACTCAATACTGTAGTCTTTAAAAAAAAAACAATTTATGTTTTGTACAATGCAGAATTTCTTAATTATTGTAGACTTAATTGTAACCAATGCATTGAATTAAAAAAATTATAGTATGATCGTATTTATGTATTTATTTAGACAATAATGCAATCAGTTAAATCGATATGTTGAGTAATTGGCTAAATTTAGTCTAAAAAGTAAGTTGCCTAATACTGAAGTCTTTTAAAATAGCAATTTATTTTGTATTTTTATACAATACAGAATTGTCTAATTATGTTATGTTTTTTTTATTTAATTATTATCAATTTTTAACAATAATTTAATCAGTGAAATCAATTGGACAAGTCTAGCCTGTAGGTGATTTACTTAATATATATATTTTTTCTTTTTCTTGCTTTTTTTTCTATATTGTATTTTTATATACACAATCATTTTATGCATTGAATTTTATTATTTAATTTTTTATTTTATTTTGACAATAATAGTCAGTTAAAATAATATATGAACTAACTTAATATGAAAGGTAAGTTACCTGATAATAAAGTCTTTTAAAATTGTAAAATTATATTGTAAATATTTTTACAATATAAATTATTGTATGCTTAATTATATTCAGATTTTAAATTCTGTGGTCAATGCAATTATTTTTCAGACTAATGCATAATCAATGTTCGACAATAATTCAGTTAAAAACATTATTAAGTAACTTGGCAAATTTATTCAGAAAAGTTACTCAATATTGACGTTTTTTTAAAATAGCAATTTTATGTTTTGTACAATACAAAAATTGCTTAATTATTGTAGACTTAATTATAATTTTCATTTCTGTATCCGATGATTTTGAATTTTGCAGTTTAATCATATTTATACCGTTTTATTTTTTTGACAATAATTCAATCAGTAAAATCAATATGTTGACTAACTGGCCAAATTTGAAATGTGAAAAATAAATTACTCAGTAATCTTTTTAAAATAGCAATTTTATTTAGTATTGTTTTATATAATACAGAATTGCCTAATTGTGCCTAATTATAAGTTTTAATTTAATTACCATAATTTTTGACAATAATTCAATTAATTAAATCGATATGGACTAACTAGACAAATTTAGTCTGTAGGTGATTTTCTATATTGTAAATATTTTTTAGATTTAATTATAATTTTAAATTCTGCAACTGATGCATTGGATTCTCAGATTTGTACACCTCTGTTCTAATGCATTTCAGGAAAGTTTTTAAGCAACTTTTTGCTTATAAAGCAAGGAAATGCTCGAAATTGTTTAAAGAGCGAGTCTCCATGATTTGTGTCTAGAATGGTAACTTTTTCATTAGGCTTCACGATTTAGTCAGCACTACAAAAACAGCAACACGCGGTTCTGTTTTTGCAGGAGCGGTCGCTCTGTGTGTGTCCCTGCCCATCGAAAGCGCCACCGCAGCCAGGATCAGGTAAACCTCCGCTGAGGCTCGGGCACAGACGTGCTCTCTCTGTAATGACAGTGATAAAAGGTCAGAGCACATGTCGACCCACTTTAAAGAAATTGAGTTATAAAGACTGGCCAGTTGAAGCTCGTAGTCCTTCATTTTGTGTCATCCTCTGGCAGCCGCTTGAGCCTCAGATGTGAAGTGTCTGGGCTGGTATAATGAGAAACAGTGAGAGACGGAGCGGACGGCCCCCCTCTACGGAAACCTCCGTCCCTGCCTCACTCCGCCGCTCCGTCTCAAAACTCGTTTCCAAAGTCATCCTGCAGTTCTCTCTCGGAGTCTCTTCATTATGGTGGGTGGCAGATGGAGGGTCTGCTTGCTTGAGCTTTATTCATTGTGACTTGTTTTTCATTAGTGCCTAATTTGACGTCAGGAAGCATAACTGCCAGGAGCCAAGGGGTATATAACAATTATGGCACACGCAGGTTAGACCCTCACACCCGCCTTCAGGTACACATGTGTGTGTTTGCTTCTAGTTAGTGGTAGACTTGAGGATTCATTAATGTTGGTGTGTTCAGCAAGCGATCGTAAATGAAGAGAATTTGTTACAGATGTTATAGGTGTCAAGCTCTTCATAATTTGTGAATCATTAGTAACTTGCTTAAGTGGAATCTGGTCAGAGTCATGGCCTAGTGGTTAGTACTCTGACGCAGTCATGAGTCATGGTGCTCATATAGGCCATGCAAGTTTTGAGTCTGGCTTTCACTACAAAAATAGTTTTTAATCACTACTTTTGTCTTGTTTTCCATAGAAATGACTTAAAAAAAGACTAATTTGCTTTAAGACTTCAGACTATGTATAACACTAATACACTAATTATATTAAAAACAAATTAGCAATATAACATTGCAATTTTTTTCTGTAACCGTTATTTATTTTAAACATTTTCTTGTATTTTTGATTTCTTTTTTTATATAGCGTTTTTAACAATACAACTTTACAGTATTAAATAGGAAAATAGTGTGTCAATAATGCAAAAGGACAACAGTAAACACTCAATTTTCAGTTAAAGGCAGTTCGTCACTGAATTTACATTTTTTTGAATTTTTGAAAATAATTTAATTAATTAAATTATAAACGTTAGTCTATGTTGAAGTCTTTTAAAATAGCTATTTTATGTTGTAAATATTTTGTACAATACAGAATTGCAGACTTAATTATAATTTAAAATTATGTAACCAGTGCATTGCATTTTCAAATTGCAGTATAATCATATTTATACAGCTTTGTTTTATTTTTGACAATAATTCAGTTAGATAAAATCGAAATGCTGTCTAACTGGCCGAACTTAGTCTGAAAAGTAAGTTAAGTATGTATTTTATTTTGTATTTTTAATACAATACAGAACTGCTTAATATACTAATTATATAATTAAAATTGTTTTTCTAAACAATTTTCTAAACAATTGTATTTCTAAAATTGTCGTACCAATCCAACTGATTTTTTTTTTTGACAATAGTTCAGTTAAATTATTATATGAAATAACTCACCAAATTAAATCAGAAACGTTACTCATTATTGAAGTCTTAAAATAGCGATTTTATGTTTTGTACAATACAGAATTGCTTGATTATTACAGACTTATTTTATTATAAGTCTGCAATAATTATAACTTTTAAATTATATTACCAATGCAATGAATTTTCAAATAGCAGTATAATCATATACTGCTTTATTTTATTTTGGCAATAATTCAATCAATTAAATTAATATGTTTTTTAACTGGCCAAATTTAGTCTGAAAAGTACAGTAATTTACTCAGTATTGAAGTATTTTAAAATTATTTTATTTATTTATATACATTTTAATATATATATATTTTTAATATAACAAAAACATTTATCTATTTATTTATGTATTTATGTATTTATTTATTTATTTATTTATTTATTTATTTATTTATTTATTTATCCTTCCTCCAAAGATATATGCAATTTAAAATATATATAGTAAAATAAATTTTTTCAAGTGTATTTTACTGGCAAGCAACACCAAAGTACTGATTACATTCAGTCAGCCAGTCAATCAGTCAGTCATTTATTTATTTATTTTTGTGCTTTTCAACTTCCTGATTATTTCCATCCCATCACTGTCTACTACAGGTCTGGCTCTAAATAGAATTGGTAGGAGGTTGGAATCAGTAAACATTACAGATAGTAAAACTATTCCTCTGTTCTTCTGCTGGACAGCTCTGCAGTGAGGAGGTTTTCTGCACTCCTGTCTCAGTTGATTGGGCCCAGAGTGCATTGGGCTTTCTGTAGTGTTCCTCTGGAAGGGAAGGCTGCACGTTTAAAGAACTCCACTTAAACCACTTTTTTTTGACTGCAAGTTGTCATGTTTCCCCTTAACTGAACCCAAGAGCTGAAGGCCTCATGGGTCAAAAGCATGGTAGCTCTAACAGAAGCTGTGATACTAGAGAATGCGAACAGGTCTTGCGTAAAGGTGAGAAGGTGACCGGTTAAATCAAATCCAGGTTTATTATTGTTTTGAATTTAGTTTTATTTCCTTTTTTGCTATCAGTTAATCCTTTCAGTTTAGTTGACTTGAAGTTTTCATTCCATGACTGTTCATTTTAACTGCAATATTATTAGAATATATTTTAATTTAATTACTATAGTTAATTTTTTACTTTTTTTTTAGTTGTTTTTATTTTAGTTGTAATTTTTAGTATTTTTGTGCTGCCAAAATTAATCATTTACACAGCAGAATTTCTTCTTTTTTTCTCTTAAATAAGGCAGATTATACAGTTTGAAGACTTTACAGTAGATTATGTATTTGAAGGGGTCATCGGATGCAAAACTCACTTTTATATGTTGTTTGAACATAAATGTGTGTTGGCAGTGTATGTACACATCCACCCTATAATGATCAAAATCCACCCAGGTTTTTTTTTTAAATCCCTATAAATAATATCCCCCTTCTCAAATCGAGCCATTCTCAGCTTCTTGGCTGTGTGACATCACACAGACCAAGACCAATCCCAGGATAGTTGATTGACACTGCCGTCTTACCTTAGAACCGCCCTGAGTGAGCTGTCAACAGTCTGCCATTGTTTCGTCACCATAGCAGGGCAAGACAAGAATGTCTCCTAAGCGACTGAGGTGTTTTGTTGTTGGATATAATAATGAACAGCAGTCGTCATTTACTCCTGACATTTGAGCTGCTGAAGAGTGGATTATGTTTGTTTTTGAAGGGAATGCGCATACATAAATGCGCCTGTGTTCACGTGAATCGTTCATGATCCAGCTTCATCTGCAGCTGAAGTGAACAGTATGGCTCGTCACTCCCACAGAAGGGAGGGGCGAGGTGAGCAGAGCTCATTATCATTTAAAGGGACATGCAACAAAACAGATTGCTGTGAATAGGTGTTTTCTTTACACTACCATTGAGAAATTTTAACCAAAGCATGTTATAGTGTATTCATTAAGACCCTAAAGAATCATATCAACTTGTGGAAAATGGGCATCCGATGACCCCTTTAAGAATAAACTAAAATTAGCATGTGCATTTTTAGCTCATTTTGGAGTTAATTAATTAAAATGTTTAATTAGTTTTTGTTTTGATTGTTTTTATAACACTTATAGCACTGAACAAGCTTTATGTGTTGATTCAAGATCACAAAAAGCACATCTCCGCTGTTTCTCTTGCAGTAAGATTGAATGGAGATCAATTACTGCGTCTGCTTCTCAGATTTTTCTTCTGAAAATATCCCATTACTGTATGTTTCTGGTAGTGTTTCAAAACAAATAATGTCTTAGACTGTTTCAAACTAAGCAAGACACCAAATTACTCAGTTCACTTTCATTTTCTATATTGTATGTCAACAACAATCTCATTTGTGTGTGTCCTTGTGTGTATATGTGTGTACCTGGTATTTGTCACATTATGGGGACCAAATGTCCCCACAAAGATAGTAATACCAGTCAGTTTTGACCTTGTGGGGACATTTTTAGGTCCCCATGAGGAAACAGGCTTATAAATCATGCAGAATGAGTTTTTTTCAGAAAGTAAAAGTGTGCACAGTCTCCTGTGAGGGCTAGGTTTAGGTGTAGGGTGATAGAATATACGGTTTGTACAGTATAAAAACCATTATGCCTGTGGAATGTCCCCAAAAAACGTGGAAACACAACGTGTGTGTTTTCTGGTATATATATGGTTTACTGTATGAGGACACAAATGTGTATAATGACATGGGTACTATAATGTAAACATGGTTTATGAGGACATGTCCTGTGTCCCCGTAAACCAAAAGGCTTCAAAAACATGCTAAATTATGTTTTATGAAATTAAAAAATTGCTAGTAGTTTCCTGTGAGAGGAAAGTTTAGGTGTAGGGTGATATCTCCAAAAGTCTAACTTCTGGGTTAGTTTTCCTCTGGGGAATCTCAAAGTAGTTGTGCTGCCCTGGTTAAATGCATCAAGTGTCTGTAGGCTATTGCAAAGCACTAGATATTAGCATACAATGTGATGTACAGCTCAGTTTTATCGATTGAGGCAAGGCTGCCGCTGTAAAATGTCTCGTACACCCATGCGCTCTGAAAGCAGAGGTCTCTGAAAGGCCTTGTTGTTGCGTCACCGTCGGAGGCCGTACGTACTGAACTGCTCTGTTCAGCTGCCAGCTGAGATCTGTAAGTCTATTCAATTACCTCAAACACCTCCGAGATCAATGGCTGTATTTCTTCCTCGCGGTGAGTTAAGCAATTCGTCTTGTATTAGTAGTGACACGGTCTTCCAAGAAATCAACTCGGCTTTCATCTTCATTCTCGTGTCCCAGGCGATGTATCGATTCCTGATAGGAAAACAGTGAGAGGGGAAAAGAGCAAGAGGGAGTGTCGGCGAGATGGAAGGAAGCAGAAAATGCGAAAACAAAGTGAAAACAGCCAGTTCTTGCTGCGAAAGTGGCTTCCGTGCCAGAAACGAAGCCCGGGGCCTAATTTCCCATGGCTCCAGGCTCAGGGCTAATTTGTGTAAGTGAGGAGACTGACCTCCTTGAAGATTAAACAATTAGCAGATCCTGAGCTCTCAATGAACACAACCAGCGAGCCTCGGGAGAAGACGACAAATTAGAGCCGGCCCGAAAGAACCTCTGGGATGTGTGCTGCGCTCCTCCTGTCTGTCCTGGGTTGGGATAACACCTGAGACCACCTTACACTCTCAGGACGTTCTTGATTGACTTGTGCATAGGAGGTCTGAATTGGATTTTTCTGTTGCAGCAGGACTTAGTTACAACAGTTGAACCTGTAGAGGTTAGAACTGGATTGAAACTCCCAGAAATGGTTGATTAGCTCAAATGGAAGACACTAAACCCATTCTCCTTTGGCTCACGATGCTTTAATGACTTCTCGCTCCGTTCCATTGTGTTCGATAGCATCCTATTTTTGCACCACGTAGCCTATTTGTTCCGTTTCTCCCCAGCAGCACTGGAACAGACACAAGTCATTAATAAATGGCCCGGCATAGCTTTTACCGATGTTACGGAGATGTAGTGGCTCTGTTCAACCTGCATTACTATCACCTGCACAACCCTGCTGTAATTCAACACCAAGGCTGAGTGTGAAGGAGAGGGAATTACCCGGTATGTTTGATGGGGATATTTTGGCTGGGCTGTAATAACATGTCAAATTAGCATTTCTCCAATTCTGCACGTACAAAGGCCAGGCTGTAATTGCTTTAACCTGCAGCTTCTTTGTGGTGATGTGGTAATGAACACTTTCAAACAATAACAACACATCCATATTCCCTCAGCGGCTCTGTCCTTGTTTAAAGCGTGAAGCTAATTTATAGAGCTCATGTTTGTCTGTTTCTGCTGGAGATACAGATTGTACTGTCAAATTTTCATTTTTTGGAATGGTAGCTGTGCTTGTTTGCAAACTCCATGAAGATATAATGAGGAAATTAAAGGTAAAGTTTATCATTATGCACCTCTAGTGGCACCAGGAGACATTGCGTTCTGCTTGAGCGCGGACATGATGACTTTTGCCCTGAGCAGTCGTGTAGGTCTGGGCTAAAATTTAGATTTTTGCTTAATTGTTAATTATTCTGATAACTGCTTACATAAAAATAACACTGTTGTAATGTACCAATTTAGAAAATGCCTGCATCAGTGTTTCAAAATCATATTTAATTTGAACTGAGAATGTGAGTTCATATCCTGTACTAAATATGATTGAATAGAAGTAGTGCAGTATCAAGAAATATCTTTTTTATTGAGTTAAAGTTGTACCAAAAAAGTGGATAGTTTAATCTGATTCACAACCACATGATTCTTATGAACCAATTCTTTTTAGTGAATCAAAAGCATGCAGCACAAACAGTATACCCAGTGTTGTGGAAAGTTACTTTTAAAAGTAATGCATTACAATTTTGCGTTACTCCCTAAAAAAGTAACTAATTACATTACTTAGTTAATTTTATGGAAAGTAACGCATTACATTACTTTTGTGTTACTTTTTAAATCTGGGCCGGGCTTGCTTGTTTGTTTTTAATATAAAAAATTATATTTTTGCCACAGAAAAGGCCTTCACACCAAAAGTGAAATGAATTCACCTCAGGCTGAAAGAAAAGTACATTAATGCAAGAAAAGATCACTCTTCAGCAATAAAAAAAAAACGTGAAGCACAAATGTTAGTTTATCTAAAGTAATTTTTGCTTATTCATGTTGTTGAATTGGATCATCGAAGGTCAGCAGCAAAGACACTGATTTATAAAACGAGGTTAAATACATAAAGAATATTTGTATTATTTAACATATTTGCATTTCACTGTTTTTATTAATTTAGAGGAATACTGAATCTGTTTGTGAGTGAGATGAATTAATGCATGTTCACAGTTAGTCTACTCATTTGAAAAAGTAACTCAGATATTTCCTTAGATATTCAAAAGTAATGTGTTACTTTACTAGTTCCTTGAAAAAAGTTACTCCCAACACTGAGCACCAGTTCTTTTAGTGAATCAAAAACATGTAGCATGAACAGTATAGCCTGATTCACAGACAACTGATTCTTATAAGACAATTTATTTAGTGAATCAAAAACTTGCAGCATGAACAGTGTACCCTGCTTCACAGATGATTCTTATGATGAATTCTTTTTAGTGAATCAAAAACTTGCATGAACAGTATAGCATGATTCACAAACAGCTGATTCTTATCCCAGTTTATTTAGTGAATTACGAACATGCAGCATGAACAGCGTACCCCGATTCACAAATAAATTATTCTTATGAACCAGTTCTTTTTAGTGAATCAAGAACTGCGGCATGTGAATCAAGCAGCATGACTGGTGTAATCTGATTCAAAAGCAAAAGTGATTCAGTTCTTTTAAAGAAAAGCTAAAAAAAAAAAAATAATATGTTTGAAGCACTGCCTTGTATAATATCTAAAACTAAATCAAACTAAATCAACTAAATCACAGTCGGACCTGAACTGAATCAATAAATTTTAGTTGATACTCCAACCGTGGTACTTGAGTTACCTTCTTCAAACTTGCTTGAAAGCAGTCAATTCAATTGCACTTTCAAATGCAATTTTAATGCAATAAAATGATACATGTCACTCTTTCTATAAGAAAAAAAAATCAAGTGACTTCATATTTGAAAGCAGATCAAACCAGCTGTATATTTGACATCAGGAAACATAATCTGGAATTTCTATTCACTAGTGGTATGACATTTTGTTTGTCACGCAAAAATTTGTGACATCAAGATAGAACATAAAGTAAAGATGACTGTCTGAAAGGCCAAAAATTTGAGCTGAAATCTCAGAGCTAGTGCGAGTGGGGTCCTGCATTGCCAAGTAATCTAAGAAAGCAGTATTTTCCCTTGATGGCTCTGATAGCTTTTACTGTTAGCCCTGCTTTTCATCACACAGCCAACCCTTTCACCCACCATATATATATTATATTTTACAGGTTGAATTTGTGCCCACCTCTAATGTAAGTCCAGATTGCCTCCTCAGTTGAGTTCTATTGCTGTTCCTGCCACGACTGCATTGGCGGAGTGTTTGTATATCTTTTTAAATGCCAACCACTTGCAGTTTACATTCCTCTGCGCAGCATTAAAACAAATTATAATCGATTCAAAGCATAATGAGCAAGACAGGCCTACACAAATTAAGGAAACAGCCAACATCCAGAAGGTAAAGTCTAGAGCCCATACTGGCTCTGCATGTTCATGATGAAAGAGGTCAGGAATACCAATGCAATCCCGCTTTCATTAAAACGTTTGCGTAACCCCCCCCCCCCCCCCCCCAACCCATCTGTCATGATGTCTCCTACATGTAAAGCTCACGGCTAGGATATGAAACGGGCCTTCAGGCAGGTTGTGATGTATGCGAGAATCATTCATCCACTTTCTGCCTTCCATTAGAAAGCACACTGAGGGAAAATGGGAGTTTGCTGATTCCGGAATATTTGTCTTAAAGTCATATGTTTTATTCCTGCGAGGTTGGAAATTGAATCCCTTTCAGTCTATGAGTTGGGATTTAAAGTCTGTGTATAGCAATATTAAATATGTGTTCTGAGTTTGTCACAGTACAGACGAATGTGTTATTAACCACTCTGAATGACACAGAACCCTGCAATGCAGTAACTGAGATGATTGCACTTCACTCCTTTGTTTAAATGTGCCATGGTGATCGCTTTACTAGGTACAGATGGTTTCTTGCTGGAACTTCAATATAATTGAGATACAGACTTTTAATGCAGATGATGTCATATGACCGTGACGAGGGCAAGCGGATGGAATTAGCATGAGGGGGAATAGAAATGTTATGTGGTCAGACCCCAGTTTTGCAAGCTGTAAGACAGATAAATGGAGAAATGAGGAGAACAGCCCACCCTGTCATAAGTGGTCTACAGTGATGGATCGCAGAGATTAGTGTTACATCTAACAGCTCGCCCATTGCTGTGGTAGCACAAGGATTTTTGCATGCTGTGATGATTTTGGGCATTCTGCATAATTATGTAATTTTGAAGGCATTTTGTCTAGTGACCTAGTATGAGTAAGATGAGACACTATTTTTGTTTGTTTGTTTGTTTCCAATTAGTGGTGCACAATTTTGTTTTATTTTGCTTTGCTTTTTTTCCGTTTTGTTGATGTCTTGCTTTTGATTAGCTTTTGTGTATACTTTTTTCTCTAATTAGTGGAGCTTCTAACATAATTGATACTTAAAACCGTGTAGCTTATTTTTATAAACAGTCCAGCTTAATTTTTTGTCAAACAGACAATGAACGTGAAAAAAGTAAATTAATTAATATACAGTGCTTTGCGAAAGTATTCATACCCCTTAATTTTTTTTCACGTTTTATGTTGCTGCCTTATGTTAAACTGCTTTAACACATCAATCTACACTTCGTACACTGTTGCGGCTTCCTATTCATAACAACAAAGCAAAAACAGAATAGTCACAACTTCATAAATTTATTAAAAATAAAAAACTGAAATAAGTACATTTCGTAAGTATTTATACCCTTAAATCAGTGCTTAGCTGAAGCACCTTTTCAGCCTTAATTCTTTTTGGGTATGATGCGACAAGCTTTGCTCATCTGCATTTGGCAATTATCTGCCATTCTTTAACTCACCTCTTCACCTCTCAGGCTCTGTCAGCTTGGATGGGGATAGACACACATTTTCAGGTTTCTCCAGAAATATTTGATTGGCTTCAAGCCCAGGCTATGGCTGGGCCACTCAAGGACATTCACAGAGTAGTCTACGTATAAGCCACTCTTGCAGTGTGCTTAGGGTCAATGTCCTGTTGAAAGGTGAACCTTTTGCCCAGTCAGAGGTTCTGAATGCTCTGGACTGGGTTTTCCATCTCTACATTTCTCTCTCTATATTTTAGCGCATTGAGCTTTGCTTCTACTCTGATGAGTTCCTCAGTCCCAGCATGAGGCTGCTACCAGTACACTTTACTTTTGGGATGGTACTCTGCAGGTGATAAGCAGTGCCTGGTCTCCTTTAAATATGATGCTTGGAAATGAGGTTCATCAGACCAGAGAATTTTGTTTCTCACAGTTTTTCAGGTGCTTTTTTGCAAATTGCAAGTGTTTTCTCTTGTGTCTGCACTGAGGAGAGGATTGAGTTTGGCCACACCGCCATAAAGCCCAGATGGGTGGAGTGCTGCAGTGATGTTTGTCTTTCTGTAGGTTTCTCCTATCTCCAAATATGATCATGGAGCTCAACTGCAGTGACCATCAGCTTCTTGGTCACCACTCTAACCAATGCCCTTCTCAGTTTGGCCAGGAGGCCAGGTCTAGAAAGAATCCTCCCTGGTGAAAAAAAACAGCATATGCTGGTGGGTATGTTTTGATGCTGGGATGCTGGTTAGGTAGGTTTTGATGCTGGTTTAAGCAACATGACCATCTAAGGACCACAGTTAGTCCAAAAAGCAAAAAAACCAAAAACCAAAAGCATTATGGCAGCAAGGTTTGCATGCGTCATTTACATTTTCTTATGTATAAATCTAGTTGTTTTCTACAATGAGGCATTGTCACGTAAAATTATAATTTTGTATATTCAACTTGGCCGTGTGGAAAAACTGCATGGAATCCTTCTTGTTACCTTTGGGATATTTTCTGCAGTAGCACATCTGGAATTAGGGAGCCACTAACCTCTTTTAAGCCAAGAAGTTGGTCTGGAAGCTCCAAATAAGCATTGACGGGTCATTTATTCATTCCCTGCCTCCTCCTCCTCCTTATCAGTCCCACATTCCACACACACAAAAACACACATTAGATTCCCTTTCCCTTGTAGTGGAAGATGTCCCTTTCATTCCCAGCTTTCATGTACATTCTATTCCGGAGAAAAATTGGCCAGAGAAATCCTTACCCCTATTTAATGACAGAAACGGAAGAGGGGGAGGAGCCGGAGGCTCAAGCCGCTGTAATTAATGAGGACTGCTCGCTTACGAGATGAAGATTCATTTCACAGGCCATGTGAAGGGATAAGATGGCCTCCTGCATGAAGGATACACCACAACACTCCAAGCAGGCTGGGGGGTAATTGATGACGGGGGCGCCTCTGCCGTAAATGTGCTGTAAAAGCCATTAGGAAGGGTTTCAGTCACACCCGTCTGATGTCTGCACAGATAGGCCAGCTTGAGAGAATGATGAAAACAGAACAGAAGTGCTCCTCAGACGCAAAGACGGTCTTTTGAAACTGAGTTCCCACCAGCTGTCAGCACATTTCTTGCACTCTCTAATTGCCAATGACCTAGTGCTCTGAAACTGAGAGTTGCCATACAGCAGCAAATTAAATGCCTTTGGTTGCGGCCTCCATGTGATGGGCCTGTGATAATAAATATTCCTGCTATTAGCGGATGACATGGATTTATGACTCGATCAACATCACCAAAAATAGGATTTCCTGTCCTTGGTTTAAACGGTCTCTGTGCCTCAGGATATGTGGCTTGTATTTATATACTGTAAATCTAGCCTGAAATTGCGTATTGCAACTAAATGCTGTTAATTATAATGGATTATTGTAGATGTAGATCCTATTTCTGTATGTATGATAATATAAGACAAGAAACCTTAAAAACAAACTTGTTTCACTCTCACTGCGAATGCAATAAACCGAAGCTTATTCCCTTCAAATTCCTGTCAGAATACGCTGAGGTCTTTCAGAGTGGAAGTTTTCATCCTGATACATTCTTCTGTCCCAGAAGTATGTCTTTTTCTCTGCCTGGTGTCAGTGAGACTGCATTTGGGATTCTGGGTAATAAGGCGTGGACCACGGTCAGCACAGCTCATTCGACTGAGAACACTGTGGACTCTAGTACTCTGCACATTTTGAGACCTAGGAAAGAGAAAACAAGAGAGATAAAGGAGCCTGTTTGCTTTTAGACTGTGCTGTCCTTCTCCAGGACACACAAGAGGCCAGTGGTCAGGAACAAATGGTCTGAGGGACAGACTGTATGCTGTAGAATGGAACATCCCTCTCCAAATAGACGCACATCCTTTTCAGTAACACTCTGATGTCACTGATACAGAAATTCCATAGATGTATGGGCATCAATAGCATTTTTACATTTATTGTCTTTTTAAAGGGATAATTCACATAATGTTTTTTCTGTCGTTTAACCACCATTGTCTTGTTTCTAAACCTGTATGACGGTCTTTTTTGCCTTTTCAGGGCTCTAAATTAATTAATTAATACATGAATACATAAATAGTAATATTTTATGTGTATCTGAAGATTTGAAATAATTAAAAAAAAATTTATGTACTTTTTTAAATGATTATTATTAAAAGCTTTTCCCCCACTTTTATTAAATACACAAAATAAGGAAGTCTGTTGAATTGTGAGATATAAACTCACAATACTGAGAAATGAAGTCAGAATTGCGTGATATAAATAATTTTTTCTCAGAATTGAGTTTATATCTCGCAATTGTGACCTTACAACACACAGTTACGAGTTATTAAGTCAGAACTGTGAGATATTAACTTCTTTTTTCCCCTTAACATTGAACTTGCGAGTTTAAATCTCACAATTCTGAGAAAAAGTCAAAATTGAATTAAAAAATCAGAACTGTGTGATATAAACTCGCAATTGCAAGAAAAAAGGCAGAATTGTGATGTACAAACTCGCATTTGAGAAAACATTTTTTGGCGCAATTTTTACTTTATTTCTCGCAATTGTATGTCACGCAATTTTGAGAAAAAAAGTCAGAATTGTATATTTCACAATTCTAACTTTATAACTTGCAATTCTGAGAAAAAAAAAGTCAGAATTGTGAGGTAAAAGTCGCAATAACCTGTTTTGTTTTGTTTTTTTTTTGTTTTTTATTTAGTGGTGAAAATGGACTTCCACAACAAGAGCTGTCAAGGTTTTTCTTGAAAAATAAATAAATAAATACATAATGTGTTTCTTGGAGGGAAAATAGTCATATGGGAACAATATAAGAGTGAGTAAATAATGACAGAATGGTCATTTTTGACTGAATTATTCAGAGTGAGCATTTTTGGGTGAACTGCCCCAGTATGCTGTTAAAACAAAAAATTGGGCTGACAGCAAAACGGCATCCAGTCAAAACCAGTTTAAAACGTTTAACTCAAGTTTAATCTGAGCCCTCTAGTGAATCTGATACTATTTTCATGATCATTTCATGAGACATTTACTTGATAAATGCCCTCTTCGGGTGCTTCAGAGAGCAATAAACCTATTATTTATAGGTGCACAAGCCTTCGGACAATTGTTAATGTCACTGTGTCCTGACCTCATGGCTGAGTTCAAAGCTCCAGTGCTCAGTCGGCCGAGTCGGCCCGCTAAAGTGTTTATGATACTAATATCAGCCGGTCCCATATGGAGAAGGCAGACCCGTAGCCTAGTGACTGGGACGGTAGAGGACACGGTTACCGGACCGTAGCCCTGTCACGCAGAGATGCAATCATGACTGTCATTATTACCATTTAGTCCTTCACCAGATGCCCTCTTAACAGGCGACCAAACCTGACTGCAGTACGCCTGCACGCATCCCACCATCACCATTCCCCTCCAGCGATCGGCTCTTCTGATCTTCCAATCAGCTCACGTACTCTAAGTCGATGCATTGATGATGTTTACTTCAGGAAGTGACATTTGCAACTTTATTTAGTTCAATGAGTTGCCGGCTATTGGCATGACCTTTTCTGCCATTGCTGTGGGTCCAAAAAGCCTTAGAGACGCCGACTTCTTTTCTCGCTTATATTGATGTTCAATAAGCCCCTGTTCTTCATTGATGAAGTCATTTTGCGCAATGACTAAGATCTGATTTTGCATCGACTAATAGAGGAGTGTTCAATTCCAATGAGAATATTTATAAATATACAAGAGTGAAATCGGAATTGATGAGAATGGAGGTCGTGTTTATGCCAGGTTGTTTATTAGTGGGTGTGATATGAAACTCAAAATGCTATTTTGTTTGTGTGCTGACAAATATTTTGGTCCCTTGTCAGGCTAGATATCAAAAATCAGTTTTTCAGGTTTAATCAGGGTTAAGTTTCACGTTTGAGATGTTTCGCTGTGAGTAAATAATGACAGAATTTATTTATTTATTTATTTATTTATTTTTTTTTTAGATTTTTTAGATTTTTCATCATGTGTCTTAAGCAAACGTGCGCTTTCTATCCTGTTTAAATTCCCATTGGCTGCACCTTTCAGATGCAGCTCTAAAGGCATCTTTCACTGTGATAAGGAAGTGCTTTATGTATTCCGGTCATGTCGGATATACACACACCTCCCTGACAAATGCAAGGCCGGCAGGAGTTAGAACTATGGGGGGATGATAAACAGTTTTGTTTGTGTATCTGTGACTGAGTAAGGAAAGAGAGCATTTTATTTCTTTGATGAAACGCATTAGACATGTGGTGGGATTGAATCAGGTATGCTTCAGCATGCTGTAGTAAGAAAATTAATTCATAAAGAACTAAATAAAAATGTTTCAAAGCTACCCATTTTCAATCTAAATTTTTTTTCTTTGTTTATTTATAAGACTACAGAAGCAGCAAAGCAGCATCAACATTGTCTTTATTTATTTCAAACAAGAATTGATTTTTTTGGCATTGCAGTGGTTTTTAAATCTATTCTGCAAACACCATATGTCTGCAAAAATACATGAAAAATAAAAAATATTCAAGGCTTTGTGCTTAAGTACTGTTCATGTTCTATTCTCTTACTGTGGAGGTCCACTTTTTCAAGTTTGTTCTTTGTGATATAAATAATGCCACCTTTGGGGTTTAGAAACTATAAAAGTGAATAATACCTTTCCCACATACTCTAAAAAATGTGTGACAAAACATTATTTGCTCATACGACCACACGTATTTATTCGTTACTAGTCGCCATGTTCAAAAACCCAGTGATTTTAAAGCATCAAAGACACAAAAATAAAAAAGGTAACTGTGACTTTTTATCTCACAATTTTGACTTTTTTCTCAGAACTGCATGATATAAACTTGCAATTGCAAGTTATACAGTCAAAATGGCGAGAGATAAATTCAGACTCAGAATTGTGTGACATAAACTCGCAATTGCGAAAAATAAAGTCAAAATTGCAAGATATAAACTAGCAATTTTTACTTTTTTCTCAGAATTGTGAGATTTAAACTCAAAATTGCGAGTCCAGTTCTGAGGGGGAAAAAGACCGATATTTTCTCAGAATTGCGAGTTTATATCTCACAATTCTGACTTAACTCACAATTACGTGTTATTCTGAAGGAAAAAAGTAACAATTGTGAGATATAAACTCACAATTTTGACAAAAAATGTCAGAATTGTGAGTTTAATCTCACAGTTCTGAAAACGTAAGTCAGAATTGTGAGTTTGTATCATGCAGATCTGAGGGGAATAAAAATCTGAATTAAGAGTGAGATAAAAAGTCGCAATTACTTTTTTTTCCCCAATGGTGGAAATGGGCTTCCATAGCAAAGAGAACAAGATATTGTAAAAAAAATTTTAAATCGTGTCTGTAAAGTAATTCAAATGAATTAAAAATGTATAATTTTTTTTATGTATTTTTATGCTTGTCGCAGTATCTCATTAGCTTATTAACATGCTAATGGCAAACTCAAAATGGATCACTTATAAGATTATTTTTCAGATAGTATGCTGTCTATGTAGAGCTCATTACGTTTTAAAACAGAGTGATAATCTTTGCATTCATTGATTAGAATATAAAATTCAGGTTTGTGATTCATGCCCCAATCCATCATTTATGATCCAAAACACAGTTCTGCAGTCAGAGGCATAAACTGGAAATAAAGATGCCATTTCTTTGTGTTGTTTGCTTTGCATTATGTGCGTCAGAAAGGAGGTTTGCTGAGGGGCAGCTTCTCCAGCACGACAATCTTCTTCTTTATTGAAAAAGACAAATGAGGGGGTTTGTAAGCAGACGTGCTTCATTTTAACGTCTGCTGTGGCCCATGGCAAAGTAGCGTGCAATCAGTGAGTGTCAAGTATGCCGTGATGTCACATGATATTTACCTGTGGTTTATTTACAAAAAATTTGTGTTTATAAAGAGACACACAACACCTCTTAACTCTAAAGATCAGGTAGTTAAAGCTCTGAAATGATCACAAATGGAAATTCTGACATCATTATATTTTCATTTCAGGTTGGTGGTAAAACGTAGCTCAGTCTGTGATTTCAGTACAGTATAGTTTTCCTCCATTGTGATTTTGATGTTGGTAGCCTTTTTTAAAGTGGGTTAGCTGTCAGATATGGTATAGAATGAAACCTCCTCCCTAACAAAATTATATCCCACAATTCACCTGTAATCACACAACGGAGCCCCCGAGGGTGCAATAAATGTTTATTACCACTAAGCTTCTTTCACAATACCTCCTTCTCCCTAATGCATGTTAAGGGTTATTGAAAACACCTGACCTGAGCTTATTTCAGATCTTATATTCTTCTCAAAATGTGTATTTTTGTTTAGTAGGGAAACTGTTTTTTTTTTTTTTTTACCAATAATCTGAAATATACTGAATGGTTATTTGTGTTTGTCTTCATTACTAATGAAAATTTAGAGCTTTAAGGTTTTTAAACAAGACAACATAAAATCAGAATTGATCATATTTACTTTCCAAAAGTGCATTCAGTAATTTTTTTATTCTTAAAATGTTTTAAGCAGAGAAACAAATAGTACTTCTGACCACTTTCAAGCTTCTAAATGGATGTAAAAGCACCATAACATATTATAAAATTAATCTAAATAAATCGTGCATTATATTTCAAGACTTCTGAAACTATACAGCATAACGAGTTAAATTAAAGTCATGAATCATTGAAAATCTGGACATCTAGTGCAGCTCTTCCTGGAAAGTTCATTAGAAAAGTGGAAATTTTGTGAACGAATCATTCTTTTGAGACAAATCTGTTCAACGAATCATTTGAGCTAGTGCACAAAACTGGTCTCAACTTAATCATGAAATTAAACTGAAGTTTAACTCAGTGACTGATGGCTAACAGCAAACAGGACACTTTTCCCTCTTTTTGCATTCCACTGAATGAAGAAAGTAGGGTTGCCAGGTTTTCACAACAAAACCCGCCCAATTGCTACTCAGAACTAGTCCAGTTGCTTTTTGAGGGGGTCCCATGTTAAAAATAACGTTCAGGGGTGTAAAATACACATTTTTTGGTCAGGCAGTGTTGCCAAGCCTGCGGTTTTCCCATGGATTTGGCCTACTTTAACACTGTTGCTGCAGGTTGTTTCTGATGTCTGCAAGTTTAAGCGACCCCAATAACCTCATACTTAGCCCCTGGGATGCCAATTTACCAGGGGAACCCCAACAAAAAATGTGTATTTTACACTCTTGAAAGTGTGGAACTATCCCCCTGATTGGGCTAGTTTTGAGTAGCATTTGTTGTGAAAACCTGGCAACCCTGTTGTCAGGGTTCCCCTGGTAAATTGGCATTCCGTGGCAACAGTGTTCAAGTAGCTGTAATATTTCTGTGGGAAAACTGGAAGAAAGTCATATGGGTTTGAGGGTAAGTAAATGATGAAAAATTTTGATTTGTGGGTCAAATATTCCTTTAAAATGAAAGCTTGCAGATGTGGCCTAGAAAAAGTAGATATATTCTACATAAAGCGGGTCTTCCCCTCATTCTGTGAGAGTGTGTTAATGAGCACATGATAAATAAGATCTCTGTTGCTGAATGTTAAGAAACTAGCATAACATACATTACTCAAACAGCTGTAGCTGTATATCAAGTATAAAATGAAGATGCATAGCTGCATTGTCAGTTAGTCTAATCATATGGTGTTGCAGTGCATACGCTGACTCTCCTTTCTCTCTCTGTCTGTCTTTCTGGCGGCCACAGAGCGGGTGGCATGGGATAGGCGTGGATGTGCTCGTGGATGTTGTGACAGTGGTTCAGTGAGGCGTGAGAGGGAGGGTTACACTCTTGGCTCAAAGGCAATGCCAGCTGATGCAACAGATGGCAAATGTCTTTGATTGGTGCAAGGTGTTTGATGAGCAGAAATGGCTCTGTTTAATTACTTGTCAAGTTGTCCGTCTGGGGCTGGAGGCTTCTTGTCTGTCTTAGAGGCTTGTGGGACTTCAGGCCTGATTGAATTGCATTGCTGGATGGACTGAAGCACCAAGCAGTTCCTGCATCTGTTGTCTGCACCATCAGAATGTAATTTCTCTTTCTTTTTTTTTCTTTTCACAGTATGCACTGGCACGGAGAATAAGCTGAGTACTCTGTCAGACCTGGACCAGCAGTATCGGACCCTTCGCAAATACTATGAGAACTGCGAGGTGGTGATGGGTAACCTGGAGATCACCAGCATCGATCGCAGTCGTGACCTGTCCTTTCTTAGGGTAAGTACTCTGTGTGAGTCATTTCAGGTTTCCCACATGGATTTTGCATTGTATTGTGTGTTTTCCGTAGTGTTTTCCACGTGCCATTCCCAAAGTTGAAGTTTCAAGATGACAATTACACTTAGGCCCAGTTTCACGGACAGGGCTTAGCCTAAGCCAGGATTAGATGAGACTGGAAGCCAGACACAAAAAATTTGCAAATGGCTTTACCCACTCTTATGGGAAAAATAAGGTGGTACTGCAAGTATACTCGTAAGTTTTCTTTAAGTGAACTTTACATCATACTTCAGGTATACTACTATGTCCCTGTTTAGGAATTAATTTGTATATATTTTGTTATATGAATATTTGAACATACAAAACATGAAAAGAAAGAACAGGGTATCTGCTTGTAAACAAAAACATTTTATTCTAGCTTCTTGCATTCTTTTTTAAACACTTGAATGTGAGTAAGTTTCATAAATAAAAAAATTAAATAAATAAATAAACAACATTTTTAACAAAAAGCTGAAAAAAGACTACGAACTGGATTCAGAATGATAATCAAAACGTAGATAGTCAATCAACACCCCAAAGCTTTACAGCCATTATTACTTCTTCATTGGTCGACATTTTATTTCATGATGTTACACAGTTTTGATGCTGTTTTATGTCTGATGATCGTGTTAGATTACACGTGGAAGCAGGTTGTTTAGGTTTCTTCTTTTTTGAAAATTCTGTACAGAAGATCTGTAAAAGCGCCCCCTACCGTATAACAATGAAAACATGGATTCTAGGAGCACAAGTATATCTCAGATATATTTAGACTTTTCTAAGTATAAGTCAAGTATAGTTAAATGTCATTTTAACTCCATTTCTGAGAAGTATATAAAAAGTAGACTAAAAGTATACTTTCCTATTTTTAGTTTAAAAGAAGCATATTAATAGCACACTTGAATAAACTTCTTTTTCGTAAGTGTAGAACCAATTTTTGCCAAAGTTTACTTTGTCAAGCTGTTTCGAATGTCTGAAACAAACTGCAGTTCATTGGGCCATTATGGCTGAATTCAGAAAAGCATATGATAGAAATAGTAAGAGTAGTATGCTAGTGTAGTGTAGAATAGTATACTAGTTTTCATCTATTTAAAACACTAAATGATTGAGTCCAACATAGGGCATATCTGTTCAGTAGGTCTGTCCAATGATATGCTTTTTCACAGTCTGCACTTCTATGCTATTTGTTCATGCAGTCAGTATTTGAAGTCAGATAAAAGCAACCAAAACGATCCTGCAATTCAGACGGGAGAGATTTCTGTGAGTTGTA
The DNA here is from genome assembly GCA_019740295.1 of Labeo calbasu. Lineage (NCBI taxonomy): Eukaryota > Metazoa > Chordata > Actinopteri > Cypriniformes > Cyprinidae > Labeo > Labeo calbasu. The sequence goes on from JAHKKF010502895.1 coordinate 44,938, forward strand.
AAGTGCGTGGAATGAGAATGATTTGTTCACTTAAAAGATTAGAAAGTGGTTTGTTTGTGACTGAAACTTCACTAGTGAAAAAAAACGATAGATGAGAGTCGGACCTCACTGCACGCCTCCCCCCATCGCAATAGCCCCATCTCCCACATATCAGCTCGTGCCATGATGAGGATAATGGGTAGTCAGAGAAAGGTCAGGGATCTTTTCTTCAGGAACAACATAGGTATAAATATTGTGTGTCCAGACGTGACTAACGAACCTTCCTGTACTTCCTTGCGAACACAGTGCCGGCTTGTGAATTATCACACATCCTTTGCCTAATTAATTTCAGTTGGTTAATTTGAGCTAATGGGAATGAAGGAGACCTTCATTGGGATGTAGTAGCTGAGATGTGTAGCTCAAAACCTGATCTCATGACGAAAACGCACCTGTGGGACCTTGCGAAATATGTAGCGGCAAAATGCTAAATACGTGTTTCGTGACATATTTGAAGCAAAATGTCCACTGATTGGTGCCAAAAGAGTGTTTGTTTGCTTTTTTTTTCCCCCAGAGCAGATAAACACGTTTTATGTAACATTGGTTTTGTACGTATCACTGCAGTTCTGACTTGAAACGTCTGTTGAGTGGCGCTATAACTCTAATGCTCTGTGACATTTTAAAATAATGTAAAACTACCCGATAGTATGAACAAATGCGAATCATGCTGTTTTAGCTTGTTTCTCGATCTTCTCATCTTTCAGCTCTTTCATTGTGAGTCATGTTTTTCACAGGATTCGTACCCAAGGATTCCACATCCTTTGTCCAATTCTGTGTCGGCTGAGCTACTGAGCAAGCTTGTTACATCTGGAAAGCAAAACATGCAGAGCTGTAATCATAACTTTGTATGAAAACGATTACAAATGCTTGCTGTTTTACCGCCTCTAGTGTTCATTTTTGTTGGAAACTGCAGTGATATGTACTTATTGGTACGTATTTCACGTCTTGCAAAAAACTTCCCACAGGTATGTTTTTATCATTAGGTCAGGTACTGTAGTTCGAAATAGACTGGTTTTGGCGGTTTAGAATAAAAATAATAAGTTGAACTAGTTGCTAATTGAGCTGCTTATATTTATTGCACTCGAGGCATTAGATATTGTTTGGTGGTATGTTTTTGTCGTTAGATCAGGTAGCTTGAAATACACTGGTTTTGGCGGTTTAGAATAAAATTATAAGTTGAACTAGTTGCTAATTGAACTGTTTATATTTATTACATTTGAGGCATTAGATATTGTTCAGTTATTAAAGGAAGTTTAGCTATAGAGTCACTGAGTTGAACTCAAGATTGAATCTTTTTGGTTGATACAGTCTATGCAACCAGTCTGAATAATCTGTTCACTGAAGTAGAATTTTCTGAATAATAATTGAATCTTTCTTTTGAGTCTAATCTTGTTAATGAATCCAGTTCAGTTCAGTCCAGTTGATCCAGTTCACATCACCACTTCAGTGAACAAAGCATTCATATTGGTTTCGTGAAATGGATCAACCAGTTAATTGTAAAGAATTTATTAAAAATAAGTTTTTACTCATTATTAATACTCATTGAATTAATGCATATAGTTCACAAAAACTAAATGGACTGTTTGGGTTCTCCAAGCACTGATCCATTAATTCAGGCTTAAATGTCTTCACAAATCAATTTTTTTGTCAGCGTAAGAAATGTGGTCACTATGGACATTATATTTAGAGTGAAAAAGCAGCATGTAATGACATGAGGGTGAGTACCAATTTCCTGAATTTTAATTTTAAGGTGAATAATTGCTTTTAAGACTCAAACAGAGATGAAGACTTTATCTAAAGAGGATCTTAGTGGACTCATCACATAGCTCAGGACAGCATTTCCAGTTGTCCCGTCTGATATCAGCCCTGCAGGTCCATCAGTTTTTTCCTTAGAGTCTATTTCTATTACTAATTGTTCTGGAATCTGTTTTAGATGAGTTGAAAACACACAACATCACCCTGCGGGTCAGGAAAACTGTGCAACTGTGCAGGGCAAACATTGGCCTCCCACTGAGGTAATTGGCCAATGCGATTGCTGGTATCAAAGTAAAAGCGTTGATAAACTGAGTCATATTATTGCTCAGGCTCAATGGGATAATGGGTAGGGAGAAGAACGCATTCTGTGCTTAGGCATCGATCTAAAAACAATTCTGGTTCATGTTTATTTCGCCGCACCATAGGGGATCATATTGCGCCGTAACATGCCTTGGAAGAGGCTTTTAACATTTAGACTGCCATCTTTGTAGGCCAATGAGGTCTCGATGTATCTAGAGGCATTCAGTTGCACAGGTTAATTGAACTTGTTAATTGAAAACAACAGCAGGGGCAAAGGGTGGAGTCACATGTGTATTTTGGGTAGGATTTTTAATATTTTAAAACATTAATATCACGCATCCCCAGGGTCTTCACGTCAGTTGGGGAAAACTTCACCTTGAAGAGACAAGAACGAGGAGAAGAGAAATCTTTTCAGCAGTTGACTAGCCGTCTCTTGGGTGATTGAAACTGATGCTTTCCGTTTTAAAGATAGCTGGAGATTGATGGCCACTTCCAAAACAGCCAGAATCGCTTTAGTGGTAAACAGAGTTCATCTTCTCGTGCCTTCAGGGCTGATGAATTAAACCCTCCATGTGATGAATAACTGTAATTCTGCCCTCTTAAAATTTCCACATTTCTCTTTTAAAGGCAAAGGTTACATCGCATCCCAGAGTTGGATGGTTTGCACGGTCGTGCAGTCCATGCGGACAGTTGCTGGGTTTCCATCCCATTTATGCGCATTTTCAATTTGCGCTTAAGAAAACCTGAATTTAAACACTGGATGTTCGCATAAACTCAAAATTTGCATAAGGTTTATGCACTAGGCTGAGGTGGAGTTTAAGTTGACGGAAATGTTTTTCTTTTTGCAAAACAGATGTGGAATTTTCATCATTTGGGCACATTTCTGCTCTTTCTCTGAAAAAAAAAAATAAAATGACTTGATGCTCCTGTATGCTGTGCAATGTTTTGCAATCTCTTTTGTAGAATTTTCCAAAATACTTAAATGGATAGCTCATCCAAAAATGAAAATTCTGTCATTATTACATTAATGTCGCTCCAAACCTGTAGGAATTTTGGATGCCCCAAATATAAAATATGGTACATTAATAAAACATTGTACACTAATCTAAACTATTTTTAATGTTGCTGTGGGACAATGTGAGAGACACCTTTCAGGGGCTAATTATCGCTTTATTGGGGTTGCTTCAACCTGTGGACATTGTGGACACTGTCAGCCCTCTGGGGTCTTACTTGTTACTGAAAAAAGTAATGCCATTATAAATAACGTTGTTTATTTATAATGCCTTTATTCCCATCATTCTGGGACTTGAACGTAGTAGTTGCATTGCTGTTTATACAAGGTCAGAAAGCTCTCGGATTTCATCAAAAATATCTTAATTTGTGTTCTGAAGATGAACGAAGGTCTTATGAGTTTGGAATGACATGAGGGTGAGTAAATTACTAATTGATGACAGAATTTTTATTTTTGGATGAGTTATCACTTTAAAAAATGCAAAACATTTTCTATGGAAATCCAGCTGCTGACACCCTCTTGTAATGATCCACCGTCGTTGATTAGGCCGTCTTTCGGCCCTCCATCGCATATAATGCATTATATGCTTAGTTCGGGATTTAATGAGCCGATATAGAGTTAATAACCGGTTATCATTTCCAAGTGGAAAGCGTAAATATTTCCACAAGGCAGCATGTCATTAGGCTGAAGATTAGATACTGCAGAGTGCCTAGAGTGTGAGGTCTGATTGGAAATATTACTAGATACGGTGTTGCCATGGAGCCCTGACAGGGACCAGAACCGTTCTTCTTTTTAATTTCACGTCTCTTTTTCCCATTGACTGTCTCTTTCTTTCTTTTTATGCATTTTCTTTCTTTTTCCTCATGTTGTCGGTTCTAGTCAGTTCAAGTGGCTTCAAAAAATGATGTCCCTAGAATAGCTTTCGGATCCTGAGCTGAAGTGATTGCAAGTTATCTTTTGGCACTGTAGCGCTGCCGTGACTTTGCTAAAGGGTCACCGGCCTTCAACTGTCAGTGACATTTTACAGATTTAGAGTAGGAGCATATAACAAGGCTGCTAGCAATAGCCATTAACATACATCATGTCATTCTTAACAGATCAGTAGATTTGCCATTTAAAATGGTGCTATTATGCTTTTTCACTTTTTGAATTTTAGTCAGTGTGTGGTGTGTATCTTTGGGCATAAAAAAGATCTACAAAGTTACAAATCTCAAAAAAATCTTAAAAAATCTCTTTTCAAGAACTACAACGAATGGCTCCTTTGGACTACAGCGTTTGTTTGTTTTCCGCATGCAGTGATGTCACGATGCGGTCTATTAGAATCTCATTAAATTAAATCCCACCTACGGAAGTTCGAATTGTTGGTGGGTGGGTAGGGACGAGGTGGGGGATAAGTCTGACTTAAGCGATGCAGCGCGGAGAGCTGCTTCAACGAGCCACAGCATGGCGGGTGTAAACACAAGCATTGACTAGAGTGGCCACTTCAGAGCAGTAACGCGCTGCAGACGTGTGCAGTACAGGGGGTTGAAACACATGCCGAAGCCATGACCTCTACTCTGGTTTCCGCGTCGGAGCCACAATGCACCACAGATGTGTGCAGTGTGTGGTAAGACATTTATTCATCATACAGTGTAGACAGCTTCACTTATAACGCGAGTGTTTTTTAAAATGCATAAACTTGCACTAGAATAGGTTAGGCTAATCAGTAATGATGTTCTTTGATAATGTTAGGCTGCTTTTGGCCTTTTTCTGAAGCTGGTTTCGGGCAATGAAACTAAGTCTGTAAATAATTAAATAAATTAGCACGATAATATCATATATTGGCGATCTCACATGCTAACGATAGGACCCAACACTACTGTAGTGTATTATTTACTCACCCTCCATGCATCCTAGGTGTATATGAATTCCTTCTTTCAGACGAATGTGATCAGAGTTATATTAAAATTTATCCTGGCACTCCCAAGCTTTAGAATGGCATAGGCGGGTGTTTCTCTTCATCAGTCCAAAACAAGTCCAATAATGTGCATCTATCCATAAAAAATAGTGCCTTACATAGCTCCGGGCCTCCCACAGTGCCTCACACAGCTCCTCTGTGTTTTTGTAAGAAAAATATCCATATTTAAGATGTAAGAATCACTTTAATCTAGCTTGCACTAACAGTTGTACACAGAACTTGCTTCTTTGACAAGGGGTATGGCAGTACTGAAATACCGTCTAAGCTGTTCACCAAATGCAACGCAGTGGGAGAGCTAACCAATCACAACATATTTCATTTTTCAGAAGGCGGGCCTTCATCAAACCCGGAACTAATCGAGCCATTTGTGCCAGGCTGGGAGAAGTGTATTGTAATAATGTAAATTATGTTAAAAATAATGCGTTTTTCGAACCACCAAGCATGAAAGCATGTTCTAGTACACCTTCAAAACAAAATTAAGACTTTATAAAAGAGCATAATGGGACCCCTTTAAATAGAATTTACTCCTGAGATGGCAAAACTGAATTTTCAGCATCATTACTTAGTCTTCAGAGTCACATGATCCTTCAGAGATCGCCCTAATATGCTGATTTGCTGCTCAAGAAACATTTCTTATTGTTATCAAGACCAATTCTGGGTGATTTACGATTATTTCAAGTCTTACATAAGTAAATTCTAAATAAAACAATCGCAGAGGGAAAGAAACTCCATGCCCTCCATTGTTTTTCAGAGCCTGAGGCGTTTCTGAGTTCGGATGGGCCGAAGGTTGCTACTGTCAGATACATTCACCTCCACTTCATATAAACTTTCTTATTTGTTTGTTGACTCTAAATATTGATTCATATAAAACTTACCTTGGAATAGAGAACATTTAGGAAGACTTCCCTGGCAAATACTGTCTAAGCAGCCGTTGTTGTGTGGGTTGTGGATGCTTGGTTCTCTATTTAACCCTGAGAATATGCAACTCATTTTTATGAAGATGAGCTACAATTTACTTCCATAAACTTCAAAGTATTTGAAAAGAAATAAGTTTTGTTTGGTAATAGATCCTTTTTTCAATAACTTAGTAAACTACAGTCTACTGCTTATGTAGTAATAGAGCCTCATAAGAAAGCTGAAATCGTAGCTGATGATTGTTTGATATTTGTGTATAGTTGTTTTAGCAGTGGTTATATATAGCCTTAAGTTAAAGACCATGGTGTTTCTTATGAGACATCTTTATACAACGAACAAATAACCATAGTCTATATTTTGTGATGAAGTGGTTTTCCTATTTTAGAAAAGTAAAGTCAAAATTAAGTAATGTATGAGTAATAAGTAAAGTAAATAATGGATGTAGTTTGAAGGTCTAAATTGTATGTAGGAATAAGTATAATGTTTGCATTAGATATATAATTGAGTAGTGTTTCTGAATTCCTAAAATTGCATAATTAAGTACAGTAATGAAGTAATGGTAATGTCCAGGGCCAAGTGCTTCAAATGTGCTGCTTTTAGATCAGCTGTGATCGGAGAGACGTTTTCACAGTGCCCTTCAATATTAATGAAGACTGATGAAGTGTTTGGGAGCCCATGTCTTTCAGCTCTGCCTAGACGGGATTGACAATCGCAATTAGCAAACTCTCAAGTTCATTTCCATCACTTTAATATGACACGGAGACAGGCTTAAAACGAGAGAAAAAAGGAGCATGAGAGAGGAGGAGAAGTTCGTATGCTTTGGGAATAACATGTAAAATATTAGTGCAATTAAAGGAAGCCAAAAAAAAAAATTCCTTTTCACAGAAAATCATATCTTGCCTGTCAGGTGTAATGAAGCAATGAATTATTAAATGCAATGTATTGTTATTATTATTATTATTATTATAGTTGTTGTTGTTGGCACCAAACATGGTACTAAATGTTTATTATTTAATATTAATAACTGAATATTAAAATGGAGATTTAATGTTATTATTATATTTAATATTAATCTAATAATAAATAATATTAATATGTAGTTTACTATTATTATTATTATTATTGTCATCATCATCATCGTTATTATTATTGTTATTACAAAAACTTACTCATCAATAGAATGATGGAGATTTAATGTTATTGTTATATTTAATATTAATCTAATAATAAATAATATTAATATGTAGTTTATGATTATTATTATTATTATTATTATTATTATTGGCACCAAACATGGTACTAAATCTGTTTATTATACCAAAGTAAGCAAAAATGTACTCAACCATGGAATGATGAAGATTTAATATAATTATAATATTTAATATTAATCTAATAATACATTATATTAATATTTGATATAATATTAATAGTTATTATAATTTATTTATTTAGTATTTATTATTGTTGTTGTTATACAAATGTAAACAAAAATATACTCAACAGTGGAGTTATGAAGATTTATTATTAATATTATATTTACTATTAATTTAATAATAATAATAGTAATTATTATTATTATAATTATTGTTGTTATTAAATGCTAATATTATGTTTATTATTAAAATGTCAGTATAAAATGAGGAAATATTAAAGATACATTTTTGTATACTACTACTACTACTACTAATAATAATAATAATGTTAGTGTTATTGTTGTTGTTTTTAAAATGTCAACATTTACAAATATTTTTATTCACCTTTGTACAATAAGCAAATTTAAGAATCGTGTTGATCTGGTTCCTTCAGCGAAACAAGTTGAGAATCGCTAAAACTTTTTACCTCATATTTATGCGTGCACAGTTTACCCGAGTTTTGGAAGAAATATAAACACTCCCACACATGCATGTAAAAAAAAAAAAAAAAGAAAGATGAAGAGAGAGGTCTCTTTCTCAGCTCATGGACCGCTCTAGCATCTCCTCACTTCTCCTGCCTACGGCGAATGTCAGCACAGGTTCACATTCACAAAGGCTCGGCACACGCGGCGGTGCTGCGGTCAGGGATGTCTCACTCCCCGTAATGATGAGTGTCGTCCAGCTCTGGCAGAGCGACAACACCTCAGGAGACAGTGAGGAAGAAAGAGCAGGTGTTTGAGCTGAAAGAAGAGACAGTGATACAGTGAGACGAGGGGAAGAGTAACAGGCAAGCATTTTATTTACTAGAGTGTTGGTTTGTATGTGTTTGGGAGCAGTCAGTGTTTGTCAACAGAAGGAAACTCTCATTTGAGGATGGCTAGCAGATATATTTTGAGGCCATTGCAGAAGGATGAAAGAAATTCAATTTAGTCTACAAGTCTACATTTACTGTCAGAATAACCACTGCTGGAAAGCCCAGGTTGTGGTAGTTGACTGATCCGTGCAGGAGTTGATGTGCATGACCCTCGTCCCTTCACGGCAGGAAAGTACTGCTGAGGCTGCGCTGGTCATGTGTTTAATAATGGCTGGGTCAGTGTTTAGTGGAGAGGCTGAAGTTCACAGGGTCTGTCCTGACTCTGAGTGTCAGGAAGATGTATGAGCTGTAGTCAGGGCACATCCTCCCCTCACAGCGCACACTAATGATGCTACAAGCCCTGATGGACACCTTCATTACAGTCAGATCCATCATACCACTGTTGCATCACTCCACACCAGTGTTGAGGAAGCTACTTTCAAACTGTGTCTTGACAAACTGCAACTACACATGAAGTAATTCAATTACAATCATGCTTCTCTTTTTAAAGAGTTTGATACAATAAACGTTATACAAGTTATGATTCACTGATTGATGTGAAGTCCAGGTGGAACTATTACTGATACTTGTTCTGGATCTGAATTGTTAATGTGTATCATCTGTTGAACATGGAATTTATTTATTTATTTATTTATTTATTTATTTAAAATCTATGAGCAAAGCTTTCAAAATATTTATTTATTTATTTTGTCTGCGTATCAACATAGTATGAACATTCAGTGGGTTTTGTGTACTAAATAAATCAATTTGTGTTTTTAAGTTAAAAGTCTTAAACATAATAAAATTGGATCTGTATAATAAATGTAGATTTTATCTGAAATGTTAAACTATGCACTTAAAGGTTTTTTTTTAGTCAGGTTGAGGCATTTTGCCATGTTTATAAGTAATTTTATACAATTTAATATGTGTACTTTTATTGGCTTTTTATTTCATTTAATGTTACTTTTTACATTTTTGCTGTTTTCTGAAATGTTTTGTTTGCAAATGCAATTTATTATTATTGTTGTTGTTGTTGTTATTATTATTATTATTATTATTATTATTATTATTATTATTATTATTATTATTATTATTATTATTGGCACCAAACATGGTACTAAATTAATTTATTATACCAAAATAAACAAATATTTACTTAACAGTGGAATGATGGAGATTCAATATTAATATAATATGTAAAATTAATCTCATTATACATAATATGAATATTTAATATACTAGTAATCGTTTAGATTGGTATTATTATCATCATCATCATCATCTAATGATACATAATAATAGTGTTTAATATATTATTATTATTATTATTATTATCTAATGATACATAATAATTATATTTAATATATTATTATTATTATTATTATTATTATTATATTTTATTATTATACCAAAGTAAACAAAAATATACTCAACAGTGGAATGATGGATATGTAATATTAATCTCACGATACAATAATAATCATATTAAATATATTAGTAAAACGTTTTATTATTATTATTATTATTATTATTATTATTAATTTAAAGTAATTATAATTAATATAAATATAATGTGTAATATTAATCTCATGAGACACTCATGAGACATTAATATTTAACATATTAGTAGTATTTTTATTATTATTATTATCATCTAATGATACATAATATTAATATATTGTTATGATTTATTTGATTTGATTTGATTTGATTTGATTTGATTTGATTGACCAAACATGGTACTAAATCTGTTTGTTATATCAAAGTAAACAAAAATATACTCACAGTATATACCAAAGCAACAGTGGAATAATGCTGAAAATTCAGCTTTGCCATCAGGAACAAATTGTATAAAATATATTCAAGTTATGTTTAATGTGTTTTTGATCATGTAAATGCAGCCTTGGTGAGAATAAGAGATAAATATTCAAAAACATTTAAACATCTTACCAACCCCAATCTTTGAAAGGTAGTATATGTGTTTACACTGAAAAATTTAGTGGAGTAAGAGTGTGACAACTAGCCCCAGTCTCTCCTCAGACAGGAAGGTGACTTTCAACAGAGTGGAGGCATGTTGTGAAGGTGACGGGCTTTCTGTGTGCCGGGAACTTCCTCCGTGTTAACTGAGATGTCTTACACCCACCACAGCAGAGCGCACAACCTGACAAGCACTCTGCGTCTCTCATATACACTTTCCAATCCCAGAGAAAGGAGAAGCAGACAGATAAAGAGAGTCAAAGAGAAAGAGAGAGAAACCAGATAAAGAAGAGGAGAAGCGTTGCTTTCTTATCTCAACAGAACAGCGGTCATTGAATAAAGAGCATGAGAGGAAAAGCAGCAAGGGAGTCACAATAGTCTGTCCGGGGCCGCACTTACACTAGCCGCCTCGTTGTCCTATCTCCCGTCGTTCTTCCATGGCGAGAAGGTGAATCTGGGACTAGGCCACGCTCGCATGCTAAATGAAATCAATTTACACAAAAGCAGCACTCACTCCGGGCTCTCAGTATGGGTCGTGTCAGGCTCACCGTGCCTACAATGGCTGAACATACTTTATTAACCGCTGCTTCCAGATAACAAAGCCATCTGGAATTAAGTAGAGATATCCCACCATCCACACACTCCTCGCTTAAAGGAACTCGTTCACAATATGAGACGGCTTTTAGTGGATTCTCTGGAGCGCTGTAGGGGAAGCAATTCATAATCACGTCCAGACATTGTTTTTGTCTTTAGTCCAAATCTAAGTCAAGTCTCTTTTTGGTTTTCATTTCTTTGCTTGCCAAGAGAGGAATGTTCACATTTTATGAAAATATTTTTCTTTTCTTTTCTTTTCTTTTCTTTTCTTTTCTTTTCTTTTCTTTTCTTTTCTTTTCTTTTCTTTTCTTTTCTTTTCTTTTCTTTTCTCATTTTATTAAGTTTTATATTATAAACTATTATTCAGAAGTGGGGAAACTATTCATAATCACGCCCAGACATGGTTTTAGTCCAAAATCTAAGTTAATTCTCTTTTTGGTTTTAATTTGTGTGGTTACCAAAAAAAAGAATGTTCACATTTTTATTTAATTTTATTTAATTTTATTTTATTGTATTTTATTGTATTTTATTTTAGGATGCATGGTTATCTTATCTTATATTATATTATTAAACTATTATTCAGCAGTGGGGAAACAATTCATAATCCAATTGCATTCAAATCACATCCAAACATTATTTTATTTTATTTTATTTTATTTTATTTTATTTTATTTTATTTTATTTTATTTTATTTTATTTTATTTTATTTTATTTTTGTATATTTGCAGTTGGTTGCTGGGTTGATTTATATTATTTTATAT